>MU718757.1:50714-73549 GCA_026770625.1 Nicotiana glauca | reverse complement strand
TAAGCAGGCGCCCACCTGAAGAACAAGGGAATACATTTCAAATTCGGCAAGCAGGCGCCCACCTGGAGAACAAGGTAATATATTTCAAATTCAGCAAGCAGGCGCCCACCTGAAGAACAAGGGAATATATTTCAAATTCGGCAAGCAGGCGCCCACCTGAAGAACAAGGGAATATATTTCAAATTCGGCAAGCAGGCGCCCACCTGAAGAACAAGGGAATATATTTCAAATTTGGAAAGCAGGCACCCACCTGAAGAAGAAGGAAATACATTTCAAATTCAGCAAGCAGGCGCCCACCTGAAGAACAAGGGAATATCTTTTCAAATGCAGTAAGCAGGCAGCCACCTGGAAAACAAGGGAAGTATAATCTAAATTTAGCTTTAAATTTTAATATCTGATAATATGATATACCCAGTCACCATACTGGGGCAGAAAATTTTCTTTGTTTGTCTATTTTTGTAAGCAGGAGCCCACCTGGAGAACAAGAAAATACTTTTTCAAAACAATCGCAAGCAGGAGCCCACCTGAAGAACAAGGGAATACATTTTAAAGCAATCGCAAGCAGGAGCCCGCCTGAAGAAANTAAAACATAGGGCATAGCCTAGGCTAGCTTCTTTTTATTTTTACATGGTGTAATAAGGGGGTCAGCAAGCAGTAACAGCAGCAACAGTAGTGAAATCACAACTTCATGGTAGACCCAGCTACCAAACACTCCTGAACTACACTAACCTGATTTCCGTTTAGCCCGGGATACGTAGGCAACCTCTGAAGCAGGGTGCGGTCAAACTTTTCAAAATGCTTCACACGGAATATGTGAATGGGCAAAAATCCCTCATTACCGCTCACTTGTCTTTGCACGAAAACTCTTCGTGTTTCCGGGCAAAGAGGGGCAGCTGTGAGCACGTGATTTTTGCCCTAAGCAAATTATTCCTAAAAATCCAAACAAAATAATTTTTAATTTTTGTTGATATTTGTGGCATTTTTTGTTAATTAGTAGCATAATAATTCATATTAAAAATACAAAATATGCATATGCATTAGGGGTTTAATTTTACAATTTTAGTATTAATTCATTTTAAAGAAAAATCAAAAATAGCATTTTTGTGCTTTAATTGAAAATTACCATAAAATAGATATTAATTAGTATAAACAAAAAAATACAAAAGAAAAAGAAAATACAAAAATACAAAAGAAAAAGAAAATACAAAAATACAAAGGAAAAGTATAATACAAAAATACAATACAAAAAATTTGGGCTAATACAAATAATATCAAATTAATAGCCCAATTGGATAACACCCGCCCAGGCCCGAAGGGATTATACCCGGTCTGCCCAGTTCAATTCAAAACGACCACGTTTTGGTCGAATAAATCCAGGCCGTTGAAATAATCAATCTAACGGATGGGATTAACCTCTATAATAATTTAAACGACGTCGCTTCTTGGGATTTAATCACGGCCATTGATCTCTGATGATCTAACGGCTGAGGATGGTCTTTCATTTAATCAAACGGTGACGTTTCGAGTCCAAAAGGATCTCAACCGTTGATTTTCCCAATCCAACGGTTAAGAATCATAAGTGGTCTTTTAATAGGGCAAAATGTCACACCCCTTTTCATTTCATTCTTCTTCTTCCCCTGATTCAAAACCCTAGCCGCCTTAGTTTCTCCCAGAGCCCCGCCGGAACCCTACCGGCGGGAGACGCCATTGATGCCAATCAACCCGTCCTTAACACCATAGAAGCATCTCAGCCTCCTCTTCCCACCCCTCTAACTCGTTTTCCTCGAATAAGCCTGGATTCCGTCGAATATCCAATTTAGTATCGCCGGAACCCTAGTTCCGGCGAACAACCCTTCATCCAAATTAAACAAAAATCACACCAGAGGCACCCCTTGATGTCCTAAGCCCTATTCTGAAGCCCTCAAGTCCCAAAGACCATTGAAAAACCCTAAAATGTTAAATAAGAGTCTGCCGGAGACCCAAGAGTCCAAGAAAATGATATTCAAGCCCCTGAAGTTCTGAAAAAATATTTTCAACTAAAAAAGGAAGAAAGAAAGAAAGGAAGAAGGAAAGAAAGGAAAGAAAAAGTCCGGAAAAAAAAGCTAAGTGTTTCTTTTTTCTTTCTTTTGATTTTCTTTTTATTTTTTCTTTGTATGCATGTGTGTTTTTCCCGTCTCTGATTCTTGATATCTTTTTTTTTAGACTTTCTGATTGTTACTTTTAAATTTTGTTCGTCTAAAATTGATACTGTTTTGAAACTAAAAAGAGATAAAATCTTAATAAATAATTTTTATAGGAATTAATAGACTTTGATAATTTTTCAATATTTTTTCGGTGTTGACTGTTTAAGATTGATATTAATTAGGGTTTAATAAGAATTAAATATTAGATTTTTGTTGATTGGTTTCTAGAAGTTTTCGATTCTGATTATCATGAATTGATTCTGAAATTAATTAGAAATAATTTTGTTTGATATTAGTTGGTTATTAGTTTGATTAATCCGATTGGTTATAGCTGATTAGACTACATTTTGTTTGATAATTCTGAAAATTAGTATTAGGGTAATTTCGTAAAACTGATCAAATCTAAGGGATAAAGGGGTAAAAGGCAGTAAGGGCATTTGGTAAATAGGATTTAGATTCAGGGATAGTTTGGGGATACAAAATGGGTTAAGTGTAATAAGCCTTAGGAAGTAGGGGTAATATGGGCAATATAAAAGGGCAATTCAGTGAATACCAATTAGAAGTGGGGGTAGAAGGGTAAACACAATGGAATAGAACATTCTAGATAGGGGAAAAGGGGTAATTCTGCATTAATAAGGGGAAAAAATCGACTAACTAATAAACAATAAGGATCCAATAACAATAAAAGGGAGGACTAAGGGTTAATTTCTAAGATTTGAATTTCCCTCCCTTTCTACTCTATAAATAGGCCTCATTTGGCCTCTTTTAAAAAAAGAAAAAAAGTTTTTGCAATCTGAAATCCTCCTGAATCATCTCTGCAATTCTAAGCCTTCATCTTAGAAATTCTTCATTTCCAAAATACAAAAATACCAAAAACAATAGAAGTAATTCGAAAATCCTACTGTTTCATTAGTTTCTCACATCAATTTGAAGGTTATTTGGTGCTGATTGTCAATTTATATGCTGGTTTATTGCTGTTGATCTGTTATTTCTGCTGGATTTAAGTCTGTTGATCTCGAAGCTGTGATTAATTGCTGTTGAACTCTCATTGCTGAACCTTTTTTCTGTTGATTTCGACTAGAATCTCATTGATCTTCATTTCATTTCCAGGTATATCTTCTGATTTCATATGACTGTGAAGCTGTAATTACAAGTTGAAGAAATGAAGTGAAAGTGTTCATTTGACATTTAGTTTACTTCTACAATTAAATCTGATATATGTAGAATTTAGTTAGGAATATTTGTATTCAGTTAGGAATAGTCTAATTGTAATTAAATTTTCGGACTGTTACTATTATACTTAAATTCTGACTGAGATGTATTTGTATTAATATTGCATAGGACTTATAATCTTAGTAGTTAATAGGACTGTAAAAAAAAACGCAGAACTTATGATGATAGAAAAATGATAGTTAAATCTAGGTTTCATATTACGAACTTAGATTTTATACATAACAATAGTTTGCTGAAATGATAAATAAATCTGAAGTGTATTTTAGCTAAATTGTAAGAGTTTATAATATGTTTCATTTTTATTTTTTTTAATATATGTGAAGCGATTGTAATAAAATAACTAGGCATGTATTTACCTTCTTATTTCAAGTTCAATTCTGCATATTCAGTATCGTTTTCCTTTTGGTAACAAAATAAAAGAAATTTTCCAGTAGCTAAATGGCTAAACTAATTTGAATTTAAGATTGAAATTGCAGTAACCCGTGTTTCAGTAACTGAAGTAGTATATGTCTATAATTTGAGTAGTTTAATGATTATTTGTAAAAAAACTGAATGAAGGCCTTAACGAATGGCCCAAATTTAGTTTGAATGTTGGTGTACACATGGGCCTGGTCCAATTCTAGGTATTTGATGTTGATTTTCACTCGCTGGGCCGTTTTGGAGCTCAGTGATGGTCCAACTCAATGATTGAGTATGGACTACAAAAATGTAACTCTTATTTTCTACTTAGTAATCCAATCCCTACATAGTTAAGTTCATTTCCTTTTAATAATTGATCAATAAAAATTGTAGTTATTGTAGTTGGCCTTTAATAAAGTAACGAGATGAGCCTCGCCAAATCAAATGTACAATTGCGGGGTCCTCCTTGATTGCTTACTAAAATACTTAGTATCTGGGAGAGGTTATTTAGTAAATTTCACGGTCTTCCCAAAAGATAGAACATGTTAGATGCTTTAGGCGCGATTGATAATAATATTACTTTCCTAAATACGGGTGCACATCTAAGTGACCCAAATTCAAATCTCAACGAAGTCGAAATGTGTTAAAAGCCACGGGCGTACTGGTACGGCGTGGTTCGAGATACATTTTCACGACGTTGCAATTCTTGTAAAAATAAACAATAAATACTATAAAAGCGGGTTATTAATAAAAAAGCACAAAAAATAGAATATATATGGAAATCAGATAAAATCAAATACGACAGTTGAGCGACCGTGCTAGAACCACGGAATTCGGGAGTGCCTAACACCTTCTCCCGGGTTAACAAAATTCCTTACCCGGATTTTTGGTTCGCGGACTGTTAACAGAGTCAAACCTTTCCTCGATTCGGGATTTAAACCGGTGACTTAGGACACCATAAATTTCCTAAGTGGCGACTCTAAACTTTTAAATGAAAATGAATCTCGTTTCGATTGTCCTTAAAGTGGAAAAACTCCTTTATTATGTCCTTCACGGGGTGTATAAAAACCTTCGGTTGCGTAAAAAGGAGGTATGACAGACCACGCACGCAAGTCATAACACATAATACGGGACTTAAATTCTGAAAACAACCGGCCAAATTATTACATTCAAACTATTGGTATCCAAGTTAGATCATTGTGTTCAAATTAAGGTGTCAAAATTAGTCGAGGTTTATGTAATCCGCCCTTGAGATAATCACTTGCCAAAAGAATATAAATTATATTACACAATGGTTGATTCCCAACTCTCTAATTTGGCTAAAATAGTTTCTTGTTATTTCTCTATCTGAAAATAAAATAAAGAATGAATAAATGTGTAAGGGGAAAAACACTTTCTGACCCTTGTAACAAGAAAGAATTTGACAAAGTAATTTTGAGTTGGGCGAAGTGGAGCATATCATGACATTCAACTCATTTTTATCTCAATCAATATTGGTACGTAATTTTAAGGATCTTTACCCAAATAGCCGCTTGATTTTATTATTTAGTTTTTTTAGTAAGTATATATAAATTATGTACTGATTATGCATGATTACATACATATTATACATATATTACATATTTTTCAGCTTTTTGTAGTTTAAATAATATGGCTTGTTGTTTAAGTTAATTCTTCTAATTTTTAATTTACTGGTACTATGTATTTCAATTTAAGGACTTGTAACACTAGGATATGCATTTTTTGGTAATCAATTCTCAAATTGTCAACCAATTTCAAGATATATACAAATACAATATTTACCACAACATATACAAAAAGTAAAATGAAGAGAAATCAATAAGAAACAATGCGCAGTCCGATGCACTAAGCTCCCGTTGTGCGTGGAGTCCGAAAAAGAATCATATCGCAAGATCTATTGTACGTAAATTTACTCGACATTTCAAGAGGTTGTTTTCACCCCTTGAACTTGTGAACTATATTTAAAAAAAGAAAAGAAGGAAACTAGTTATAAAATTTTGAATATAACCACAACTAAATTCATGATTTAGAGATAAATCAACAAAAAGAAAAACTGATAACCAGTCTAAGCCTCACTCCCCACACCCGAAGCAAAAGAAAGTAGAATAAGCCAAAAAAGATTGTGTACTCTATAAATATCCAAAATGTAGCCTAATATTCTCTCGCGCCTAAATCTTCCAAATTCAGTTAATACAGTTTTCACAAAGAGATGAGTTTTCAAGAACTGCAAGACCTTTCAACTCCAATTGATTCTCCCTTAGCCATGCTCCACCTCAGCTCCGCCGCACCCAACCATCACTCCACCGCTGACCCCACCACAGAACAACAACTCTCCGGCAACCTATCACCTGAAAAAACCACCCTTTACGGCGGCTCCACTACAAAAACAACAAGATACTCAAACTGTAACTACACTTCATCTCTTGAAGAACCATTCCCTAAAAGAACCGCCACTGATACCACCCTTCTACCACCACCGCCCATTTCTACCACAACCGGCGGCGGCGATACCAACAACCACCACCATATCCTCGAAGGGTTCACCAAACTCCCACTTCCAAATTACAACTACCAAGAATCTAATTCTACTTTTTTGAAACCTCAGCTGATCGGAAATTCAAGAACTCCCTCACCTTCACCGTCTCCGGCAAAGCCACCGTTAGTGCCAGCCCAGTTTCCTACACCACTTTATCGGACTTTATCTGATCCGACTGGATTTTCTGGCTCTGGTTCTAATAAGAGAAAATCAGCTACTACTCAAAGTCCACTGGCAAGAACAACGAGCTGGTCACCAAATACAATTCAAGATTTAGGTGGTGGCGCTTTTAACAAAAATGGAGAATCTCCTAATGCTTTGGTTTGGTTTCTAAACCTTGGGTCTTTCTCATTTTTTATTTTTCTTTATTGGGATTTTGATATCTTGAAATTTTGTTTATCTTTGTTCCTAAATATTGGGGTATTTTCCCTTTGGTTTGAATGTGTGTCTGTGTGTGTGCATGTGTGTTTCTTCATTTTCAATTTCCAGAATTTTTTTAACTTTTCTTTTTCAAGTTGGGTGTCCCTTTTTAAATTTTTTTTTTTTTACAGAAATCTACTACTCCTCCACCACAATGTGCACTGTCAAGAACAGCTAGTTGGTCACCAAATAATGTTCAAGAATTTGGTGGTGGAGCTTTTAACAATATTGCAGAATCTCTTAATGCTTTGGTTTGTTTCTAAAACTTGGGTCTTTCTTATTTTTAATTTTTGTTTATTGGGTTTTTGAGTTCTTGAAATTTTGTTTCTCTTTGATCCTAAAAAATGGGGTATTTTCCCTTTGATTTGAATATGTGTGTGTGTATGAGTGAGTGTTCTCTCAAGTTTGATGTATTGGCTTTCTTCATTTTCAATTTCCAGATTTTTTTTTTTGCTTTTTCTTAATGTTGGGTTGCTTTTTTTTTTTTTCATTATTATTTTGTGGTATTTCCAAACAGAAATCCACTACTCCTCCAACACAATGTGCACTGTCAAGAACGGCAAGCTGGTCACCAAAAAATATTCAAGAATTTGGTGAATCTCTTAATGCTATGGTTTGTTTCTAAAACTTGGGTTTTTTTCTTCTTTCTTTTATAAAATTTTATTAGGTTTTTGAGTTCATGAAATTTTGTCAGTAAATTTTTTTAATTTTTTATGTATTTGTCTTTCTTCACTTTAAATTTGCAGAGAAAATCACCAACTCAAAGTGCACTTGCAAGAACAGGTAGCTTGTCACAAAATGTTCAAGAATCAAGTGGTGTTGTTAACAATGCAGAATCTCCTACTACAATGGTTTGTTGGTTTTCAATCTCAATTCCTTCTTTTTGGTTTACAATTTATTTCTTCACAGAAATGGGAGTCTTACTTTTTATCTTTGTGTAATTTGCAGAGGTTAAAGAGAATGAAAGAAGGAATGAAAGAAATGAGACAATGGTGTGATCTTATGATTCAAGAAGATGCTCAAGTAGAAAAAGCTTCTTCTGAAGAAAACAAGAGTTTAAAGGTTTGGAACTTTTATCATAAAAACTTTGGGTAGATCTACAGTTTCTCTAAAGAGTTTTATTTAGTTCTTTCATTGTTTTCAGTACCCTTAAATGTTACAGTGCAAAAAATTAACAGTAATTCTTACACATTGAACTTGAGCTTGTTGAATTGGAATGTGATGAAGTTTAGAGTTTCACTGTTATTAGATTATATGGGATTTTTCGTATCCGAGACCATATGATCTATTCTTTAACCACAGCAGATATTATATTACTTGCAACTACAGCAGATATCATATTGCTTGATAACATATAGACCGTTACGTGTACGTTTCTTGAGGTTCAGACTGATCTGTGACTCTAATTTATGGAAATTTGCACTTATTGATGAGTTGATTTATAAACAAGCTATCTGATGTTTCAGTATTATGTACCTTGCTGCGGAATAATCATTTCTGAGATATTTTGTATAAAGATTCTGAACTTAGAGAAATTTTCAGATATCATGGAACAAAATAGGTTTATATCCTTGTCCATATAAAACATAAACCAATGGGACTCATCTGTCAAATCTCATTCTTAGGAAAAGAAGCCTTGTTTACCTTTCAAACAATATTTACCTTTTAAGCACTTAGAGTTAGTTTTGTTTACTGTGATGGGGTTCTGCTGATTTGCTTAATGTTCATGACAGAGCAAAAAATGATTCACCTTTTGAACTTTAGAATTAGTTGTGTTTACAGTGATTGGATTCTTGCCGTTTTGTTTATGTTCACAATAGAGCTAAAAAGATTTACCTTTTAAACACTTAGAATTAGTGCTGTATGCCCTGATGGGGCTCTTGCTGTTTAGAATTACTTCTTTATACTGTGACTTGCTCTTTAGAATTAGTTCTGTATACTTTGATAGGTTTCTTGCTATGTAGAATTACTTCTTTATACGGTGACTTGATGTTTAGAATTTGTTGGATAATGTAATGGTGTTTCTTGCTGATTTATTCAATGTTCTTAATAGTGCAAAAAATGATTTGCCTTTCACACACAGAATTATTTTTGGTTCTTGCTGTTTTGTTAAAGTTCATAATAATGGAAAAATCCTTGGTAGGGAGCGCTTCCCCCCGAAAGGGGCCCTATGCGGTGCTAATCCGAATATAGTCGGGCTCCAATGTGGGTACCAGACACCGGGTGGGAAACCAAAAAAAAAAATCATAATAAAGCAAAAGAGATTCACCTTTTGAACACTTGGAATTAGTTCTGTTAACTGATGGGGTTTGCTTGTTTACAAATAGGAGAATGAGACAGAGGCTGAAAATGAAACAGAAGCGTCGTGTGAGGAAGCTGTGTGGGTGGAAAGAATGGGGAATTCTTTGATTCTGCATTTTAGGTGTCCCTGTGGTGATGGCTATCAGATTCTACTCAGTGGAAATAACTGCTATTACAAATTGTTAACTTTCTGAAACCTTTCTACTCAAGTCCATTGGTGGTTTAAATGATGAATTTGTATCAGAAAAGTAGCAGTAACTGGATAATCAGATTCACTAATCATAGAACTAGCTAGTTGCCATTTAACTCAGTAACCATATTTTAGCTGCATTCTTTTAGTAGTGTTCTTTCAAATAGTCAGGAGTCATTTTACCAATTTGATAGTTATTGTATAGTTTGGTTTTAGTCAATGTGTGTTACTTCATTCCTTTTAGATTTGAATTCAGGATTTGTGGATATGTTTGTATAATGAAAGAACTGCTGTTATAGTAAAGCTTCAGGTGTCATTTTACCAATTTAATAGAAGATAGTAGTCTCTTTAGTTTGGTTTTAGTCAATGTGAGAACTTGTTTCGTTCCTCTTGGAGTTGTGCAATGCCAAGCTTTCATTTGTGAGTTTGGAATTAAACGCATAAGAATTTCACCAAAAATGATTTATATTTAGGAGATGTATCATTATCTTGTCTCGCCAAAAACTTTGTACGAAAATTTATGACATCATAAGGGTTACTATTTAGGAATTTGCCTGTATATCATGAATTTCAATTCCTGCCAATTTCTAAATAGCATCCTTGAGAATGGCCATTTGTTTACTTGCCCCGTGAATTTATGCAATATGAAGCATTACTTTATGTATTCAAGTTAGAGGCGTCCAGATTAGCTTTGTATACGTGACTTCCACAAGTTGGACTAACATTTGCTAAATGTATACTACCCCTTAGGTTTCCCTGGAAATATTCAGCACTTGAAATTGTATACATAAGAGAATATTTGCAATTTCAACAACACAAACGAATCTCTTAAAGTAATTAAACTTCTTCAAAGTTGGAATTGTACATGAAAATGGAAAATGGTAATCGGCAAGTAGACTACAACAGGACTCTAGCCATAGTGCTTGTATAATTAGCAGCTAGATAAAATGAGCTCTAGCCCAAGGAGGAAAATCGAACATACTTTTACAGCCTGAATTTATTCCTTAAAACGTTGACAAGATGCACAAACGTTACAGGATCAGAAAGTACTAACACTATCCTGCCTAAAAGAGGCAGATAGTTGCTTCTAGCTCAAGCTCAAGATAACACAGCAAATGCTTTTACGAAGAACGGGAAGGCATACCACGGCCTCTGCCTCTACCACCATAACCATAACCATACCCATTTCCTCCATTTCCGCTGTATCCTCCATATCCTCCTCTTCCATAATATGAACCTCGAGAACGTCCACCACGTCCAGGACCACGGCCACCACGGCCACCCCTGTATCTTGAGAAATCTCCAAACGTCTGCACCCACAACACAATTAGCTCATTGAAAAAGAACCATCATCAGGAAAGTAGTGCATAAGAATCAGATGTACCTCGACGTCTATCTTCCTTTGCTCAGAGAACCTGGTCCTTCCATGATTTGGGTCATTATCAAGTGCATTACTTGACAAAGAGTCGAAAAAATCATCCTTATTGTAAACAGGCTGCAGAAAGAAAAGATCTTAAACATAAATACAAAGCTAGGTCCAAGATACGTGGATAAGGGTATGCATAAGAATTGAGGTCGAAGAGAATTTAAACCACCACCTTGACATCAATCTTAGGAAGATCATCATCATATTCATTGAAATATATATCTTCGTCACTGCCATTTCCATCTCCTTCTCTGTTACTTTTGCCAAGATGACCCCACACTTCGTCTTTCTTGAACTTCTCATTCATGGCCATAAAATCAAAATCCTCTTCGAATTTTGTTACTGGTCTTGAAACCTGACGAGGAAGTTAATCAATCTATCATCATTAACTACTCCAAGAAAAGGTCAACTATTATAAATCACAAGCCTAACCAAACAATTCAGGCATTCAAAAGTCAATTAAAATAAAAGGACTGCTCCAATACCGTAACATTAACCTTAGTATATTCATTTATGCACCGAGTCAGATTATTCATTGGAGGGCACAACTTATGGACTTATGATTCACCCTTCAATGTAAGGTTGCATGTACGATTACGTAAAAATATTGAATGCCAAAGTCAAAACACTGATATCAAATCCTAGTCCTAGAAATGTATATATGGGAGCTGGCTGAACATGTTCATAAATGTAGCAGTAACTTGAAGACACATACAAATCTCACGATTACAACAGCTACGTCAACTGTAAAATGGGGTAAATGACAATGAAACTCAAGCGATCAGACAAAGTTGGTCATAATGTACCTACCTTCATTGTATTTTTTCAATCAAACCTACCTATGTTACTTGTATGGCCATGCACATTCAAACGTTTGGTAACACGACCAGAATTAATAAATACTAGCAAATCAGCTTCTAAGAAATACTCTGCTCAAAAAGTTCCTTACAACGCATTCATAGCTTTGCATTATATACACCACAAACATTTAGCCAACTATTAAGGATTAAATTGAATGCAAAATATTGGATTAACCCCCTTTCGGCCATTCATCACAGAAAGGGCCAGATTTAGATTTGTTACGGCCATAAAAGGACTTATAACTCCAGACTGAAACTTTTTACAAAGAATATAAAGATTTAACTTTAAGACATCAGATATAGATATGAATAAATATGAATATAATTTCATAAATTACAGAGATCTAGATTTATAATGGTTTAAATATGCACATAATCGATTACCCCCATTCCTCTTCCGCCACGCCCTCTGTAGTTGTTGTTGTAACGTGCCTGATATGGAGCTCCATTCGTCTAAAAGAAAAGAAAATCAAAGGAGATTATTAGCTTCCAAATAAATACCACAGGATTTTGCCAGCAGTAAGGAGATTTTTGGCATATGTATAATGCAAAGGATGATACAAGTATAATTAAATGCGAGCAACCACATCACCATGAAGTACATCATGAGTATAATTAAATGCCAACAACCACATCACCATGAAGTACATCATGAGTCTACCCCTTTTTTTTGAAGTCAGAAACCTAATTTTTGTTGCCAAAAGATTCACGATGAAGAGATAGAAGCAATAAAGGGAAAGCAAAAATAAAGTTGTTGAGAGCATTGCAATGTTAAGATTGATTAATAAATAGGTCACTGAAAAGTATTTATTTATTATTGATGAAGTAAGGTAAAGGTAACTAGAATTTATACTACGTAGCTAAAGTGAATCACCACAATCCTTTCTCCTGGTGAATTTCGGTCATGGGTCTAAAGTTTTCTTTGCAATAGATCCATGATAAAGAGAGAGCAGCAATAAAATACTGGTCACTGTTAAAGTATTTTCATAACCAAGCAGCCTTGGAACATTATTAACATGCTCCAGTCGTAACGTATGCATCAAATATACATAAGGTTGCATATAGTTTGGTTAACAATATTGGCACCAAGTTTCCTTCTCATAACAAACATTTCACCATCCCTTATATTGTTAAAGTCATCATATCATGTATCAATGTGTGGAGCACAGGAAATCATATAAAAGAGATACAGAAATGGTGTTATTGTCTACAGCAGACTGCATAGCAACGCAACCTATAGGGACATCTAGCATAATTCACCAGATGTTTGATAGAATTATCTCCTTTTTAAATATTACAAATAAATAAACCGTGAAAAAATAAAAGCCTTCATATCCTTTAAAAAATTTCCAAGAAAAAGGCCACTCTCAAGTAGGATACTTTTGCCGGGAAAGGCAGTTTCAAGTACTTCATCAAGTATTCCAACTTAATTACAGATAGCCCTGGGAACAAGCATCCACTAAATTCAACTTTTTCCGAGTTAAAAGTTCAAACAAGATTATAATACCCTGGGAATTGATTAGACCAATATTGTGAACTCAGGAAGATCAAGAATGTAAAAACAAGTGCGCAAATAAATAAAACTTTCAAGTACTCAGAACTAAATGAATAATCATAAAAGAGCACCTTCTGTGCACGTGTCTGAGGTGGTAATGGTAATATTGGTGGCTGAGCTTCTGTTTTAACAGGAGCTGGAGTTTCTGAAGATGGTGCAGGCAATACTTGTACCACTTCAACATCCTTTTGAGCTGTCTGTGTAGATTGAGTTGATGGAACATCAATTGGTCCAGATTGCAGCAGCTGCCCCGGAGTTACCAGCGAAGGTGTGGGTGTCTCCACAAGATTAGAACTGGACGGCCCCATGACAGTAGATACAGAGTGAGACAAAGCTGGGCTAGGTACTGGATTGGGTTTAATAGATATTGGCGGTACAACAGGATTTACATCAGGACTTGTTGTCAAAGGAGGCAAAGTCGGTAAACTAGCACTTAATGTCGATGGGGCAATAGAAGAAACAGAAGCCTTGTTTGAAAGTGTGCTGGATATTGTTTCAGTCACAGGTGCCGCAGGTTGCAGGGGAGGCACAGTTGAAGGCAAAGTAGCAGCAGGTAAAGAACTAGCGCCTAAACTATTCGTTGTAGGCATCAATGAAGAAGGGTATTCTGGCAAGTTTGACGCCTGTAGGCTTGATCCTCCAGTTGGCAAAGACGAATTGAACCCAGAAAACTGCATCTGCGGCATGGAAGGAGGCATGGCAAGACCAGGAGGAGGACGAAGCAAAGATTGTTGCTGCATTTGTGGTAATCCATTGGGTGCACCATAAAAACCTTGCCAATACATCGGCATACCAAGTCCACCAGCACCGGCATTTGGAGGAGGAGGTGATGGACCCCAAGATCCTAAATTCCCTCCAGGTTGATACAAAGGCAGGCTACTTTGGAATGCTGAGCCAGGATGTCCCGGCTGTGCAGAATGGGAACTCAGATCCGTCAAAGATCCCCCAACAGGAGCAGGTAAACTTGCCGATGTTGTAGGTGGTCGAGGATAGTGTGACTGAAGGTTAGTCAGAAGAATTAGAATTCAATCACACACAATATTAAACATTTGTGCAATTGCTTTCTGCTTACCTGGATGATAGCTGGGTCATTGTTTATTGGTGGTGTAGTTTGAAGAGGTGGCGAAGACTTAACTTGTAAATCCTGCAAGAAGCAAAATACGTATCAACACTTAGCTCAGTGTATCAGTTTAAAGAAAATTTGGGCAACGTGCAACTCCTTCATGAAACACCAATTATGCAAATATCACGGCCAGACATATGCCAATTATAAGAAAATCTAATGTCTGCATTTAAAGATACAGGCCCAACAAGCAAATAGATACCAATATCACGCACGATATGATTATTAATTTCCTCTCACCCTTTTTGATGAAGTAACTTTCTCTCACCCTATCACTGAGTATTCTAACTTTCATCAGCGAAAATCCTTTGCCTACCTCTTATGTTTCTCAATTGTAAGTACCTCTTTAAGTAAGGAGACCAAGTTTTTTCACTTAAAATTCTCAGGTTCCTGAAGAAGTATATCTACCTACTACATTTCAACCAACACGATTCCTCAACTAATGCCAACTCAAAACGATACAAACAGAGGATATGACTTTATGAATTTCAGTGCACATAGCCTCTTCTTTGCACCTTCTCCAGATTAGTGCAATCAAGCAACATGATATGCTGATCAGATAAACACATCAAAAGGATATCAGCACTATTCGCTTACCTAAGGACCATGCTAAAAAACAAAAACTCAAATTTAAGGGCCGTCTAATCAAATGCAGGGATACATAGTGTAATGAACTTGTTTCTTGATCACAAAGATCAAAAGAAAGGTAAGGGCAGCACAGAGTAACAAGTTCACACTTTTTATTAAGTGCCTTTTTTCTTTTCCAACATTAACCCCAAAGTTAAGTTCTTGTAATGGAGAAAATTGTATACCAGAGTACCATAAATCTAAAGAGAAGATTGCTCCCATTTCTGAAATAATCCTTTGAACAATTAAAACACTAGAAACTCTTCGAAACTACAAATGGACTTCAAGATATCTACAACACTATTAAGCTATGTTGCTTGGACCCTTCAAAAATGTTGTTGGTTGTGTGTCGGATCCTCCAAATTTAGTGCATTTTTGGGGGATCCGACACAGGTGCGGCAACACTTTTGGAGAGTCCGAGCAACATAGCTATTAAGTAAAAAAAAAAAGGAGAGAGATCTCACAAAGAACTATGTGATGGCACTCAAGTTTACAATGCACCAAAACAACATAAAAGTCCATAGCGGAGCATATTACCTTGATATCACTTCCACGGAAAAGTATGTATTCATAAATTTTGTCACTCGGAGGTACTTGAGGACCATCCTTCTTTCTTCCCTCTGTTCCAAATGATCTTACTGCAATGACAAATCATAATCAATTGCCAGATCCTATATCACTTTATATTTCAGGGAACACATTGTTAACAACAGAAGCTCAACCTAGAAAACTCCATCATGGCATAAGTACAATCAAACTAAATTCTGCAAAATTTTCCAATCTTTCTCCTACTTTAGTGGACCAACGCTTTACCTTTTTCCTTGATGTTCAAATAGCTTCACCACATTGTCATATCAATATCATGATAGTTCAGAAAGTAAGACTGCAGACATGATTCAGCTTAGGAATCAATTTACATTTTTTCACAATGCTACTTCGAATAAGTTAAACAACAAATGCACATAAAAATGTATTTCCAATTTTTCTGCAACTAATTAGCTTAACTTATCGACTAGAAGTTCAATTTTGTTTACAAATACACAACCGCCTCAACCTGATGCAGTAATATTCCCTCATCTTAACTAAGGTTCCAACTTTACATACTATCAACTCGACACAAATATTCACATCCATACACCAATATATCCAAAAAAAATAGCAATATAGGAATACTAAAAAACACATCAAAGCACCTAATACAAATCATTTTTGCTCTTAAAATAATAAAAATCTCAGCTTTCTATGAACTTTAAGCTAGGGGCATAATCAATAATGGATCATATAAATAAAGATCTAATTTTTTCAGAAAAGAATACCGGATTCACCAAAAATTATAAAATTAAGCAATAACTATGCATTAATTCAACTCAAGTTTTCTCCTTAACACAAAAATTAAAAATTAAAATTCTCAATTTTCAGTAAAGCTTTCACGAAAACACACGATTCAACAAAAAATCCTCTTAAGGAAAAAGAAAAGTTAAAATAGAAAAAATCTTAAAATTTCAACCAGTTTTGCCATAAGCAAATAACTTCACCTAAAGTAGCAGCTGAAATGAATCATCAATCAGATAAATAAAGATCCAACTTTCAAAAAGTCGATAAAATCACCAAAATTATAATAAATTTGAGAGAGAATTCAAAAAAGGTTCCGGATTACAAATAAGCAAATAAAGTACCACTGCGAAGATCGTTACTGGACTCATCAGTGCTGATAAGGATCTAAATTTCAAAAAATCGATAAAGTAACCATAAATATACTAAAATTAAGAGACAATTCAAAAAAAAAATACCGTTTCGAAGACCGATACTGGACTCATCAGTATTGATGTTATAGAGAATTCCTTCATAACGGATCTCACTCTTTGAAGTCAAGCTAATTAAACTTCCAATATATGAATCAGCCGATGACCCTCCACCAGCAGATCTAGCCGATGAACTCTCCGTCGCCGCCGCAGCCGCCATAACTCCTAAATTTCCACTGCAAAATTACATATACCCGAATATATCTAGAGAGAGAAAGTAGAGGGAGAGAGTTGACTCGGAGCCTGAAGATGGCGGAGAAATTATTGTGTGTAGGGTTTTTTGGGATTTCTACGGCGTTTTGTTTTGCTTTTTTTGTTTTTTGTTGTGATTATCGACTTGTTTTTGGAAGAGACCAGTTAAGTGTTGTATATTGTGCAGTGGGGATTGTGCTTTTTGTTTAAATGGGAACAGAAGGTAAAATGGATAATGTTTTTTTAAAATGGATTGGAAAATTGGTGGACTCTATGATTAATATTTTATCGTCGGTATTGGAGATTAAATAGATATGCCAATGACTACGTGACACGTAATCAGTTTTGGACTGAAAGTCTATCAAAGAGGTGAGCCAATATGTTTTTTTTTTAAATTGCAGATACATCTAAAAAGAATAATTTACTAATGCCAAGTATACCAGGAAAGGTGTTACACCCATATTTTCTTACGTAACACTACGTCGTAAGACAATTGGTGTAAGCTCATAAATGAGATTATTTTTTAAAGTACATAAGGTAAGTTAATCATGTTATCTTGGAGGTTACAAATCTTTAAGATCATGGATAACAAGTTTCATGAGGGTTGAAAGACTTAGAAGCTAAACAAACTCAAGAAAATAAGTTTCGCCGAAAGTCGACAAGTTGAGAATATTATAATATGTACTTTTGGGATAAGAATAGGGTGCTTAACATGATAAGGAGGTTATTTTATGAGTGATTTTAGTCGTATGATAGCCGTATATACGTTTTGAAGTCAAGCGAGTTGTGGAACAAAAGTTGGCAAAGGTATCACAAGTTACATTCATAAATATGCTGAAAATTAGGTCAGAGCTTTTCTCCTAATATACTTGGAAATTGAAATTACGGGATGATCCACATATCAAATTGAAGATCTACAAGTCTAGTTTCAACGCATTAAATTGTTTGTCAATACGACATCGGAGTAAAGAGATATTTGTAGTTTCGCGAGACTGACAGTCTGCATAGGTGACAAGTAGGTGTGTCACTAAAGCTTTTTGAGCAACACATTTCGTATGTTATATGGGGTGTTTTTGGGACATACTGCATACCAAATTGAAGGTCTTGGAATATAGCTTCCAATGTTCTTAATCGTTCGTTCATACGACATCCGAATAAAAAGATGTAAGCATCGAAAGAATAGCCAATGTTAGGGTGCCAAGATAGCACCTCTTTGACTTTTCAAAAGTTGATATATATTGGTCTTCGGTCGTCTTTATCTTCAATTTTTCATAGAACACGACCGGAGAACACCCATAAACATATCCTTAAGCTCTCTTCTAGGTTTTCAAAAAAGATTAACATCCTGGGTACGAAATCAAGAAGCGATAGTGTGAGCACGTGATTTTTGCCTCACACAGATTACTCCCAAAGAACTCAAAATAAAATAATTTTTCCTTTGTGTGCAATTTTGTGAATTTTTATGATATTTTCTGTTATTGTTTGCATTTATCAATGCATAATTATTGTGTATAAATTAATGAAAAATTAAAAAAATATATATATATATATATATGTTGCATTTGCATTTAGGATTTACTTTGTATTTTTTTTAATTAAGTAGTAAATTAATTATTTTACAAAAATAAAAAATTCAAAAATAATGTATTGGTGCATTTTTAGTGTTTAAATGTCAAGTTTTGTGATTTTCTTTTTAATTTGTTATTTAATTATGTGAGATAATTATTATTTAGAGTTAATTAATATTTTATGGGTTTTTTATAATTTAATTTAGAATTTTAGTTTAATTTTGAAGAAAAAAGAAAAGAAAAGAAAATAAAAAGGATTTGGTCTTAATAAAGACCCGAATTTTGGGCCAAATTCCCCAAGCCCAAATGAAACCCACCCAAAAACCCGTCAAATACCCGCCCAAACCGGCCCAAACCCGTCTCCCAACCTGGTCCGTCCCTAGCCTCGACCAAACAACGTCGTTTTAGTCGTATCAATCTGGACCATTGAATCAGCCTGATCAAACGGTCAGAAGCCTCGCCCACAGCCCAGCCCCGACCCGTTTCCAAAACCGACGCAACCCCCACTTAAAGAAACAACGTCGTTTCTATTAAGTGATTAATACAAGCCGTTGATCTAACAGTTTGAATTCAATCTCTCAACCTGTATATAAACGCATAACACACCCTAGCCTCCCCTCAGAAACCCCCCCCCCCCTATTTCTCGTCTCTAACCTTCAGAGACCAGCTTTCTCCTCCGCCTTACACCGCCCACAGAAAATCGCCTCACGGTGGTTGCGGTGGTCCAAACAACCCCATCTTTACACCATCGGCTCCCCTCGCCCTCCTCTTCCCAAATCTCTAACTAGTTTTCTTCGAATATCCCTGCGTCCTTTCGAATATCGATTCGAAGAACCCTAGCGCCGCCCTAATATTCTCCGGCGGCGGCGCTGCCTCAAACCACCACCAAATTGATACCCCAGAACCCTCTTGACCTCCTCTTTCATAATCTGTAGTTAGTTTTCTTCGAACACCTTTAGAACTCTCCGTATCTTAGATCGAAACTCAACCCTAAATCCCCAAAATCGTTCCAAACCGGAGGTTATTAAAGTTTCGGGCCAAGTTCGATTTTATTCGTGTGTTTTTTATAAGAACACATAATTAATATCAAATTTGGCCGGAAATTTAGAAGATTCGAAGGTTTCTTCCAAATAAACCAGTTAAACCAGTGAGTTTCTGCTTATATATTTTTAGCGTTATTTTGATATTTCATCTTCCTCATTTTTTCTTTCTTTCTTCTCTTTCTTTGTGGTCGATTTCAATTGAAATTCGATCTGTCTTCTGGTAAAATATTTCCATTTACTGTTTGTTCCTTTAGATTGGTTTTTGTGGTTTTATGTTGTTAATTAGGATCAGTTTGTGTTGGGACTGAAATTGTATCTCGTTAATTCATTTAGTCAGTTAAATGAAGGATTAGCTGGAATTTAGTGATTAATATAAGTTTAATTCAAGTGTCACCTAACTTAGGAAGATTCCATAATGGTAGGGCTGAGTATTGGCACTATTGAATTTAAATAAAAAGCACTATCTTAGTGGAAATTTTAAAATGAAAAGATAATTTATAATGGAAAGGACACTAATTAGTGCCCTTTAAAGGGCTGATCTGAGAGCTTGAAAGGAGACAGACATTGAGAGTTTTTGGGAGTCCAGGGAAGCATACATATTGATATAAGGGGGAATCTGGAAAAAAAAACTGAGGAGGAAGGGATACAAAGAAGAATACACATAGGTAGATACATAGAAAACACTCTGATAAATACTAAGAAGAGAGACATTGAGATATAATTGAGAGACACATAGATACACTGAGAGAAACACTGAGAACAAACACATAGATAACAGGGAGAGACATTTGAGAGTTTAATTCACTAAGAGAGAGATTTGAGAACAGGAAAATACTGAGAGCAGCCTGGAACGTTCTAGAAAAGATCTGAGAGTAAAAATAGCTAAGAAATTCAGGGAGGACCACTGTTTTTCATTAAATATTTTCTGGGGTTTTGAGTTTTTGATTTCTGAAAGATGGTATTTGATTATGGGTTGAAATGAGTGGAGTTCTGAGTATGTTTTAAAGCTGGTTTGGATTGCTTGTTGGAAAATATTATTTCATAGCTGTTTGGAGCTATTTTCATTGTTTCACTGGTTGGTCCTGGGCTGATTTCTGCTATTTGCTACTGATAACTGTCCCTCTCTTAATTCTGTTCATTTTCAGGTATTCATCTCACTCTCCAATGTATGAAAATGGATGAATGTGAAGATTGGTTCACTTGAATAGAGATTCATATTGGCACAGTTGTTTGGTCTATGTTGTTGCACTTTCGAAACTATTTAGCTTAGTTTAATTCTCTTATACTTCTTTCTGTTCATTCTGACTATGGATTGTTGTA
Organism: Nicotiana glauca; assembly: GCA_026770625.1. Lineage (NCBI taxonomy): Eukaryota > Viridiplantae > Streptophyta > Magnoliopsida > Solanales > Solanaceae > Nicotiana > Nicotiana glauca. Next base: position 52,750 of record MU718757.1, on the reverse strand, counting down.
ATAATCTTGGCTTGGTTGTTCATTGTAGGGCATCAAATGTGCATGAAAGGTCTTGTTAAATATTTTGCATAGTTTGACAGTTTTATGTGTCCATAAGATTGGACAACTAGTCTATTTGTTCATATTGCTGACAGAAGCATGTTTTAATTTAAGTTATCAATGTGATTAATATAGAATTCATGTCAAAAGGGGAGATGTGGTTATATAGTTGGGTATTTTAGGGGTATTTCAGTTTTAATATGGGAATATACATCATGTGAATGTGTTAGAACTAGTATGAAATTCGGATTGTTTGCTTCTTTGATTTGGAGATAAAGGTTCAGCAATGAATATGTTTCTTTAGTCCCTGAGTTTCAATAATGCTTAAAGTCGTTAAATTTTTTTAGAATGGTAGTTTATTTAGTTCTCTTTAAACCTCCAGTAACCACGAATTATGTATTGATCATGTGGTAGTAATGCCGGAAGGCTCTTGTCATTATGGTTGAGTTACATTCTGCTGTTGCTTAGGATTGAAGGCGTGACCTCTTTGAGGTCCAGCTCGAGCAAGACTTCCTGAAAATTTGGGCTTCCGTTTAAGTCCAAATAGGGTCAGCTGTGAAACCCATTACTTTGTAGCGACCTTGTTAAGCCAATGTGCTTTATGCTAAGCCCAGTTCAATTTCTGAAATCAAGAGTTAGGCTTCAAGAGTTAGGCTTCACTTGGTCTTATCTTTAATTCACATTGAAATTCAGCCGTAGTATCAAAACAGTAGGATCCCTTTGGTCTCATTTCTTTATTGATTACTTGAATTTGATTCGAGGTGTGCTATGAAATAAAATGACAATTACGTGGCCCCAGGTTGATTTCATGACTTAGATATAAAAATAATAAATATCCGCAGAAAAGCCTTTAGGTTCTTTAAAATACAATTGTGATTGTGTATACGTTCGCGTAACATAATTATGTTTTTTTAAAAAAAACCAGAGTATGTATTCGCGCAACTTTGGCCAAACTTTCTTAATAATAATAAAGCGTTATTAATTTTGGACACGTTCGCGTGACACGATTTTGATGCGCCAAACAAATGGGTATATGTACGCGTAACCCGTTCCAAGATAATTTTCTAATTAAAAGCGAAAAAAGCATAGGTTCTAAAATCAGTAATTAAATAATTTTAATAAGCCAAGTATTATCAAAGCGACCGTGCTAGAACCACGGAACTCGGGAGTGCCTAACACCTTCTCCCGGGTTAACAAAATTCCTTACCCGAATTTCTAGTTCGCGGACTGTTAAATAGAGTCATTCTTTTCCTCAATTCGGGATTGTCACCCGGTGACTTGGGACACCATAAATCTCCCAAGTGGCGACTCTGAATCTTTAATAAGTTTCGATTGTCCTTTAATTGGAAAAACTCCCTTTATTACACCCTTTACGGGGTGTAGTGAAAAAGGAGGTGTGACAGCTCTGGCGACACTGCTGGAGAAATTAACCCAGAACCATGGGTTCAGGGTTAGAAATTCGAGTTTCGAATAATCGTTATATTGGTTGTATTTATTATGTGATTTTAATTACATATTTGAGCTTAATGTGCTAAATGTTATTTTTTACTGCTTTGATATTGTTGAATTATATATAAATTGTCACGAAACCCTTCTTCTCTCTGAGTCTTCTAAATTATGGAGGAGTGTGCACTTCGTGTGACATCTCTTCTGTTAGAGTCATTCCAATTTTTAGAATGAGGTACGGATAAGTTGCAAAGTCTGTGAAGCTTCTTTATTCACGGTACGCTTGCCCTCTACTCGAGCTGTCCGCTCGGGTAAGCCAGGTCTAGAACAATAAACCTAGGTTTTAAACGTAGAATAATAAAGCCTCATGCCGGATCCCTAGTAGGAATGCTTGTTTGCATCACGTGCATTTGACTTTGGAGACTCAACACAGGGATTGGGTCTGTCTAGGACAGGTGTACCGAAAATAAAAGGACCATCCTGATGCATCTTACTTGCTACTTGTGCATTTATTTGCTTCGGATCTGTATATTGACCGGTTTTGAAAGATG
>MU718757.1:28013-46849 GCA_026770625.1 Nicotiana glauca | reverse complement strand
TCCCGAACCATGGTCTTAGGCTCCAAGAATCTGCATTGATTCCATACTTGGCGAACCTTTCCTTCCGGAAATGTGTCCTTTGGACCCAATTCTATGACATGTTTGCTCAAATCTTCGTCGTGGGGAATGGTTTGAAATCTGCCTAGTTGACGTAGCACTCTGTGAGGAGCATATGATTGGATGCTCCGGATACCCATAAGGAGAAGGTAACACACTTCAGCTGACATTTATATTGCTTTAGTGACAGGAAGCCATCCGAACGCCCACTCAATTTTATCAGCAGTCAAAGAACTTAAGAGTGTAACCCAAGCTTTAATACCTTCAGGAAAAACAATACCCTCCATTCGGTTTTCAAATTTATCGACGCATTTCAAACCGGTCAGACCGTGGTTTATGTATCTAACCCGGTGGCAAAGATGTTCCTGTATCCACAATTATAGCAGTAAATTACAACCTTGGAAGAAAACTCCCTTTTCTTGACAAATGGTCAAAGCTCGATGAATCTCAGACAAAATCAGGGGAATCAAGGTACCATTAGCTCTCTTGATTGCAACATCAACCATTCCCACGAGGCCTAGTTCTATGTTGCCGTCGTGCCGTAGACAAATTATAGTACCCTAGAATGCTACTATGAAAACTAAACCTCGCCTTGCCTCCCATTTGTCTTTATTTTCCATATGAGTCAAACCAGTGTTCGGTACTTCAAAGCCTTTGGGGTTACCATAGCGATGATACAAGAACTGGAACATGCAACATCCTTTAGACAAATTCACATCCTGAATGTCTCGGCGGATACTCAACATGTCGAGAAATTTGTGCGGAGATATGGGCCTTGGTGATACAGGTATAGACTTCTAAGATTTCCACTGTGTCCAGCGTAACCCGCAATTTCCTCTAGGGTAGGTATGAGCTCGAAGTCAGAAAAATGGAACACATTGAGAGTAGGGTCCTAAAAAGGTATCAAGGCCTAAATCATGTCCAATCTCGGCTTGATGTTCAAAAGTCCGATAAGACCACCCAAAACTTTGACCACAATTTCTCTATTGTTTTTACCTAAATCGTTCCACCACATATGGAGCTGCAAGGGGACCTCTTTAAGAGCTGAAAAGGGTTCATTTTCATCTGTGCTCATCCTGCACATTTATTAGGGTGATTTTAAAGGAAACTCAAGACTTGTTTTGAGTCAAAAAGCAAAATTGACACTTTTTTTTTTTTGCTTTCAAACTAAAAATAAAATTCGGTTTTGCAAATACGGCATTTCAGCACCTCGAGGACGAAGATTTTAAGGTTGTGTTGGTTAATCGGCCAAACCTTGAAAAATGACCAAAGGCAGCTGTTCTTGCAAACGCAGCCTTCTGGTGCCCTTTTGGTGACATTCGGCTATTTTTGACAAGAATGACATTACCTTTACTTATGGCAAAACAACAATATTTATGTACTCCTAATTATGGGCTTATGTATTTTTCACTTTTTTCAGAATAGTTGAACCCGATGTGGGTTGCCTACGTATCCCACATTCAGTAAAAATCAAACTTACGTAGTTCTGCCCATTTCGACAAAACGAAACCAATAATTTTTTTTTCTAAAAAAACCAAAAAAAATTTTGTTTGAAAAACAACGAGAACCCCCCCCCCCCTTTTTTTTGAAATTATGTCAAAGTTAATATATATATATATATATATATATATATATATATATATATATATATATTAACTTTGCCATAATTTCAAAAAAAAGGGGGGGGGGGGTTCTCGTTGTTTTTCAAACAAAATTTTTTTTGGTTTTTTTAGAAAAAAAAATTATTGGTTTCGTTTTGTCGAAATGGGCAGAACTACGTAAGTTTGATTTTTACTGAATGTGGGATACGTAGGCAACCCACATCGGGTTCAACTATTCTGAAAAAAGTGAAAAATACATAAGCCCATAATTAGGAGTACATAAATATTGTTGTTTTGCCATAAGTAAAGGTAATGTCATTCTTGTCAAAAATAGCCGAATGTCACCAAAAGGGCACCAGAAGGCTGCGTTTGCAAGAACAGCTGCCTTTGGTCATTTTTCAAGGTTTGGCCGATTAACCAACACAACCTTAAAATCTTCGTCCTCGAGGTGCTGAAATGCCGTATTTGCAAAACCGAATTTTATTTTTAGTTTGAAAGCAAAAAAAAAAAAGTGTCAATTTTGCTTTTTGACTCAAAACAAGTCTTGAGTTTCCTTTAAAATCACCCTAATAAATGTGCAGGATGAGCACAGATGAAAATGAACCCTTTTCAGCTCTTAAAGAGGTCCCCTTGCAGCTCCATATGTGGTGGAACGATTTAGGTAAAAACAATAGAGAAATTGTGGTCAAAGTTTTGGGTGGTCTTATCGGACTTTTGAACATCAAGCCGAGATTGGACATGATTTAGGCCTTGATACCTTTTTAGGACCCTACTCTCAATGTGTTCCATTTTTCTGACTTCGAGCTCATACCTACCCTAGAGGAAATTGCGGGTTACGCTGGACACAGTGGAAATCTTAGAAGTCTATACCTGTATCACCAAGGCCCATATCTCCGCACAAATTTCTCGACATGTTGAGTATCCGCCGAGACATTCAGGATGTGAATTTGTCTAAAGGATGTTGCATGTTCCAGTTCTTGTATCATCGCTATGGTAACCCCAAAGGCTTTGAAGTACCGAACACTGGTTTGACTCATATGGAAAATAAAGACAAATGGGAGGCAAGGCGAGGTTTAGTTTTCATAGTAGCATTCTAGGGTACTATAATTTGTCTACGGCACGACGGCAACATAGAACTAGGCCTCGTGGGAATGGTTGATGTTGCAATCAAGAGAGCTAATGGTACCTTGATTCCCCTGATTTTGTCTGAGATTCATCGAGCTTTGACCATTTGTCAAGAAAAGGGAGTTTTCTTCCAAGGTTGTAATTTACTGCTATAATTGTGGATACAGGAACATCTTTGCCACCGGGTTAGATACATAAACCACGGTCTGACCGGTTTGAAATGCGTCGATAAATTTGAAAACCGAATGGAGGGTATTGTTTTTCCTGAAGGTATTAAAGCTTGGGTTACACTCTTAAGTTCTTTGACTGCTGATAAAATTGAGTGGGCGTTCGGATGGCTTCCTGTCACTAAAGCAATATAAATGTCAGCTGAAGTGTGTTACCTTCTCCTTATGGGTATCCGGAGCATCCAATCATATGCTCCTCACAGAGTGCTACGTCAACTAGGCAGATTTCAAACCATTCCCCACGACGAAGATTTGAGCAAACATGTCATAGAATTGGGTCCAAAGGACACATTTCCGGAAGGAAAGGTTCGCCAAGTATGGAATCAATGCAGATTCTTGGAGCCTAAGACCATGGTTCGGGATTTGGCCAAAGGTGAAGTAGACACCAAGTACAACATTTGGTTCGGCAAAAGGCTTTAGATTCCTGACAGACCTGCTAAAAGAGCTCATGTGCAACAATTCACCGATGACTCGCAAGAACAGTGGGGTTGGTTAGCAAAGGAAGAAAGCTATAAGGCTAAAATAAGCAAGTCAGAAAGGCAAATCAAGGACCTCAAGTTCAGCAACAATATCCAAGCAGCTGCAGGTGAAGGCGAAAGGAAAAAACTAGCTCAGGAGAATGAAGCCCTCAAAGCTCAGATCCAGAAGATAAAAATAGCTGCCAGAAACCCAGAAAGGAGCCGGGCTGATAAAAGACTCATAAACGGACTGAAAAAGAAAGCCCTCGAATGTCAAGAGGACCTGAAAAAATTTGAAGCTAGTCTAGCAAAAATCCAGGCAAGATGGACAAAAGGGGCAGAAGAGCGGGCACGGTTTATGCAACAGATGAAGAGGGACTATGAAGGGACCGTCACTATCCTAAGAAGAAAAATAGCCACTCTCGAGAATGAGGCGATTAAGCAGGATAGAGACTTCCAAACTGATAGGGAGCACTGTTATGATCTGATGGCTCAAATGGAGGAAGAAGTGCGGCAGTTGCAAAAACAACACCTTCATGACTCTCAGGTATTAGAAGCCCGTAATCGGCAGGTTGGGCGTCTACTTCAGGAGAAGGGAAGGATCAGAGAAAGGGTCATAGCTATTGCTGATTATATTGTTGTGAAGTGCCAAGCATGTGAAGACATGACATGCACCACTTTCTTTGCGGCGGTGATGACAGTTGTCCGACAAATCATGAACGACTTGGAGAGGCTCCAGGGGGATCTTGCACAAAGGCCCACGGCAAGGCCGAATGATGCCCCACGGGCCCCAGGAATTTTCGATGCATTAATGTATTCATGATCTTTGCTTGAGTCTGTACTTTATTATTAAAGTTTGTAAGTTGGTTGGTTGGTCCTTTTGAGTCTGCATTTTCGTCTTTTCAGAGTCTGTTAATGTCTTCTGAGTCTGTCAAGTGTTGTAATCAAAGCGGTTGTTTTCATAAAAAATTAAAAATCCCAAAATATTTTGCTACTTATCTTTACATCTGGCCAGAACTACTCACGGTCTGATTCATGCGGGGTCATGATACGTAGGCAATCTCCGTAAGATTCTACCACAACTAAAAAAATGTATAAAAAAAAAGAGGATCAAATAAAGAAAGATATGAGTATCAGTCAATAAAAGGATATAATTAGGAAAAGCCGGGATGACGCAAGCAACCAAGCAAATACATGATAGAACTGGTTGAAATGCTTAGGTGCATTGCATCCCAATGTGTGATTGCATATCTATTAAATACTAATGACTAACAAATTTGCTTTTGATCTTCAGAATTATTAGTTACTTAGCATACTAGCAACCCACTCATACCAAACCAGATCCAAAGGAGAAATAGAAGTAATCATGTCCAGTACAGATAGAGAGACAAGTGCCGAGGTGGAAGAATTGGACGTGAATACAATGAGAGAAGAAATGTACAAACTGAAACAGCAGATGGCTGAGATGTATCAGGCCTGGACCAAGGGGCAACCACCACCAGCCTATCCTGCCTATCCTACCTTCATCCCGATACCGGCTCAGTCTCCGTAACATCTTGTTTCTGATTCATCCCCAAGTTTTCCCATCTATCAACACTACCAGGGAACCACTTCTCATACACCCCAAGCTCCACCACCAAAACCAATTCCATACCCTCCTCCACTAATCACACCGGTTTTTGTGGCATCTCCATCAACCGCACTCCACCCATCCTCTAGCGAGCCTATGTTCCCGGCCCAGGACAACCAATATTACCCCCGGAGCCCACTTTCAAAGATCCTGAACCCTACCCTTATACTCTGCATTTGGACCTCTCGATAGGAGTGGAAAAACGATCCAAAAATCCTGAATAGGAGGAGATGTTCAGAAAAGTGAAAAGCCTAGAGCAATCATTAAGAGATATGCGGGGATTAGGAGGTTAGGTGAGTGTAGCCTACAAGGACCTGTGTTTGTTTCCAAACGTGCAATTACCGGCGGGATTCAAGATGCCCAAGTTTGACTTGTACAATGGGCACGGTGACCCAGCGACGCACTTAAGAGGGTTTTGCAAGAAGATGAGGGGAGCAGGAGGAAAAGATGATTTGTTAATGGCTTACTTCAGTTAGAGTTTGAGTGGATCAGCACTAGAATGGTACACACGGCAAGATCATGGAAGATGGTATACCTGGGATGATCTGGCACAAGCATTTGCCGGTCATTTCCAATACAATCTTGAGATCATTCCTGACAAGCTATCATTGACGAAGTTAGAGAAAAAGCACAGTAAAAGCTTCAGGGAATATGGTTTCCATTGGAGGGAGCAAGAAGCAAGAGTGGACCCCCCAATGTAGGAAAACGAGATGGTAGATTATTTTCTACAAGCTTTAGAACCAACATATTATGGACATCTGGTCTCGGCTGTAAGAAAATCTTTCAACGAGGTGGTGAAAATGGGAGGAATGGTAGAGGAAGGCCTCAAGTCGAACAAAATCATGAGTTATTCGGCTATAAAGGAAACCACCCAGGCTATTCAGAGTGGCACAAGAGGAATCGAAAAAAAGAAGAGAGAGGACGTGCCAATGGCCGATGCAGGAAATTGGTTCGGACCGAGGGGATCATCTTACCATTACAATCAACCTCGACCCCACCAAGCTTACCCCCACACCCAGTATAGTCCACCTCAACACTACTATCCTCCACCAACACCTCACTTTTCTATTCACCGTGCACAAGCATATAGCCAACCGCCTGTCCACGCGCAAGGGCGTGCTCCTGTTCCTCAAAATGCTTACCCACCCCCAAGAGCTTATCGAAACCCTCCTAGACCAGGTTTCCGGCCTAATCAAGCATTCAAGGATGAAAGGTTATAGAAAAAGAAGACCTTTATGCCATTGGGAGAATCATATACTAGTCTGTTCCACAGGCTAAGACAAATGGATATGCTAAGGCCAATACAGTCCAAATTGCCAAATCCACCCCCAAAAAATCTGGACTATTCCGTAAGCTGTGAGTATTGTTCTGGTACTCCAGGTCATGAAATAGAGAAATGTTGGCACTTGAAAAGTGCTATCCAGGAGCTCGTTGATACAACATAATTGAAGTTCAGGCTCCTAAGGTACCCAACATCAATCGGAATCCAATGCCGGCTTATCAAGAGGCAAACATGATCGAGATAATGCATAAAGAGAGAGACTTAAGAAGCCATCACAGACCATCATAATGATTCGGTCCAGTGGATCCAAGACAGTTGAGCAGCCAAGTGGGGATTCGGTACTCATGTTGAGCAAGAAAAGTGTTGAACCATCAGTGAAAGTTGAGAAGGGGAGTTCGAATGAAGTTGCAACCAAGGCAGAAAGCATAAAGGTAGTTATGCCGGGAGTGGCAAGCAGACCCGTTGTAATCGTGCAGGGTGCTCGTACAGATCCTGTCATCATCAAGCTGGTAATCCAGTTACCGATAGTTAACAGCAAAGCAATTCCATGGAATTATGACCAGGTTACAGTAACTTATAAAGGAAAGGAAGTCAAGGAGGAAGTTTGTGAAGCCCAAGGGTTAAATCGCTCGGGAAGGTGTTTTTCTCCCGCAGAATTGAGAAAAGCTAATCCAGCGTCAGTGAAGAAATTCGTGACTGAAGAGGAAGCAGAGGAGTTCCTGAGAAAGATGAAGATGCAAGATTATTCTATTATAGAGCAGCTGAAGAAGACGCCAACTCAGATTTCATTACTCTCATTGTTGATCTATTCAGATGAACATCGTCAGGCGTTGATGAAAATATTGAACGAGGCCCACGTTCCTGACAAGATCTCAGTAAACCACTTGGAAAAGATAGCAAATAAGATATTTGAGGTGAACAGGGTTACTTTTGCCTGTGATTAGTTACCGGAAGAAGGTACCGAGCATAATAGGGCCTTTTATCTTATAGTTAAGTGCGAAGAATCTGTGGTTACTCGAGTTTTGATCGACAATGGGTCTAGTACAAACATTTGTCCTCTCTCCACGTTGAACAAATTGAAAGTGGATAATGACAGAATCCACAAGAACAATATTTGCATTCGGGGGTTCGACGATGGAGGCAAAGATTCGGTCGGGGATATAGTGTTGGAGCTGACGATTGGGCCCGTGGAGTTTACTATGGAATTCCAAGTGTTGGATGTGGCAGTCTCTTACAACCTTTTGTTGGGGCGACCCTAGATTCATGCCGCCAAGGCCGTTCTATCTACTCTGCATCAGATGGTTAAATTTGAATAAGACCAACAAGAAATTGTGGTTCATGGTGAGGATAATCTGCGCTTCCAGAGTGATGCCATTGTACCATTCATCGAAGTAGAAGATGACAAGGGGCCATGGGTATACCAAGTTTGTGACACAATGTTGGTTGAGAAAATTCTGGAGGGGAAATACATTCTGAATGCAAAGATAACCTTCGCATCCGTCATGGTAGCATGTGAAATGTTTAGGAATGGTTTTGTGCCTGGGAAAGGTTTGGGTTCATCTCTTCAAGGCATTATACAGCCGGTATCCCTCTCCGAAAACGTGGGAACATTTGGTTTGGGATTCAAACCTACAGCTGCAGATATCAGAAGAGCTAGGAAGATGAAACAGAGGGCATGGGTCCTCCCAAAGCCGATCCCACGTCTCTCCAGATCATTTGTCAAGTCTGGTACCAGAGGACGCCCAGTAACAACAATTCCTGGTCCTATGATCGATCCTGATAGAGAGTTGATAGAGAAATTTGAGAATTTGTTCAATGACGTGAACATGGTAAAAAGTGGAGAAGGTCCTAGTAACGCGAAAGTTCAATTTGTAGGGCTAGAGACAAAGCTCAATAACTGGAAGGCCACTCCTCTCCCCACTCGGAAGGAGTCTCGATAGTTCGCTCTGATTTTCCTTCAAGTTTGTTTGGATTATTCCAGGGTTGTAGTCCAGATTTTATTTTTCAGTATTGTCTAAAGTGTGCAAACCTTATTTTGTATCTTCCAATAAAATAAAATTTCTCTTCAATCATTCCTCATATTTTTATTTTTATTTTTCTTCTTTTCTTTTTTGTACAGTTCTCTTTACACTGGTCCTAATGACGTGGCATGTATGAGGAATCCTCAGCCCAGTCTAAAAAATCAATCTGACTCCGAAATAATAGTACAAGAAGTAGATTGTGATGATGAGTCAGAATATGATGAGGATGAAGCCTTCGATGAGATTAGTAGGGAACTAAGTCACTTCGAAGAAAAACCCTGATCCAACTTAAATGATACAAAAGCCATCAATCTAGGGGACGCAGAAAACATCAGAGAAACCAAAATAAGCGTCCATCTTGAACCTAATATCAGGGAAGAGTTAATCAACGCACTTGTTGAATTCAAAGACATTTTTGCATGGTCATATGATGATATGCCGGGTTTGAGCACTGATTTAGTGGTTCATAAATTGCCCACTGACCCGACATTCCCTCCCATCAAGCAAAAATTGAGGAAATTCAAAACTGATATGAGTTTGAAGATTAAGGAAGAGATAACCGAACAGTTAGATGCAAAGGTTATTTGAGTCACTCGATATCCTGATTGGTTGGCTAATGTTGTGCCAGTGCCGAAGAAGCACAGAAAAATCAGAGTATGCGTTGACTATCGCAATCTCAACAAAGCAGGCCCAAAAGATAACTTCCCATTACCAAATATCCCCATCTTAATTGACAATTGTGCAAAATGTGATATTGGATCTTTTGTGGATTGCTATGTCGGGTATCATCAGATTTTAATGGATGAAGAAGAAGCAGAAAAGACGGCATTCATCATACCGTGGGGAACTTATTACTATAGGGTAATGCCATTTGGTTTGAAGAACGCTAGGGCAACCTACATGAAGACAATGACTACTGTGTTTCATGATATGATACATAAGGAAATTGAGGTGTACGTGGATGATGTGATCATAAAGTCAAAGCAATAGGCCAACCACGTGGGAGACTTAAGGAAGTTTTTCCAAAGGCTTCGTAGGTACAACCTCAAGCTTAACCCTACCAAGTGCGCATTTGGTGTTCCATCAGGAAAGCTGTTGGGATTCATAGTCAGTCGGCGAGGCATTGATTTGGACCCATCAAAGATCAAAGCCATCCAAGAATTGCCACCCCTGAAGAACAAGACTGAAGTGATGAGTCTATTAGGGAGGTTGAACTACATCAGCAGGTTTATCGCTGAGCTCACAACAACTTGTGAACCTATTTTTAAATTGCTGAAGAAGGATGTTGTGGTCGAGTGGACTGAGGAGTGTCAAGAGGCATTTGATAAGATAAAGGGGTACTTGTCAAATCCACCTGTGTTGGTTCCACCTGAACCAGGGAGACCCTTGATTCTGTATTTAACAGTCTTGGAAAATTCATTTAGCTGTGTACTGGGGCAGCATGACATTACTGGCAGGAAGGAACAAGCCATCTACTATCTTAGCAAGAAGTTCACGGCTTATGAGGTTAAATACACTCACCTTGAGAGGACATGTTGTACCCTAACTTGGGTAGCACATAAATTGAAGCATTATTTATCGTCCTACACTACTTACCTCATTTCACGCTTGGATCCATTGAAGTATATTTTTCAAAAGCCTATGCCCACAGGGAGACTTGCAAAGTGGCAAATATTACTCACGGAGTTTGACATCGTCTATGTGACGAGGACTGCGATGAAAGCTCAAGCACTGGCCGATCACTTGGCTGAAAACCTGGTCGATAAAGAATACGAGCCATTGAAGACTTATTTTCCTGATGAAAGGGTGATGCATATTGATGAGTTGGAATTACCTAAACATCCATGATGGAAACTTTTCATTGATGGGGCTGCAAACATGAAAGGAGTTGGAATAGGAGTTGTGCTTATTTCTGAAACAGGGCATCACTATCCTATTACGGCTCAGCTTCGTTTCTATTGTACTAACAACATGGCCGAGTACGAGGCATGCATTCTAGGTTTAAGATTAGCTGCAGACATAGATGTCCAGGAAGTCTTGGTCTTGGGAGACTCGGACCTTCTGGTGCATCAAATTCAAGGAGAATGGGAAATACGAGATTTGAAGCTCATACCGTACCAACAATGTTTGCATGATCTTTGTCAACGGTTTTGATCAATGGAGTTCAATCATATTCCAAGGATACATAATGAGGTTGCCGATGCTTTGGCTACCTTGGCAGCAATGTTGCACCGCCCAGACAAAGCTTATATTGATCCCTTGCATATTCAAGTCCGTAATCAGCATGCTTACTGTAATATGGTGGAAGAATAACTTGATGGCGGACCATGGTTCCATGATATCAAGGAGTACATCAGAATGTGGATATACCCGGTGCAAGCCACGGGAGATCAAAAGAGAACAATTCGACGGTTGGCAAGTGGATTTTTCCTCAGTGGAGGAGTTTTGTACAAAAGAACACCAGACCTTGGATTGTTAAGATGCATAGATGCTAGACAAGCCACGGCTGTCATGACAGAGGTACATTCTGGAGTCTGCGGACCGCATATAAGTGGATATGTGTTGGCAAAGAAAATTCTTCGAGCAGGGTATTACTGGCTCACCATGTAGCAAGATTGTATCAGGTTTGTGCGCAAATGTCATCAATGCCAGATACACAGCGATTTGATTCATTCTCCACCATCAGAATTGCATACAATGTCAGCATCATGGCCCTTCGTTTCTTGGGGTATTCAGTAGCATCCAACAGGCACAGGTTCATTCTGGTGGCCATTGATTATTTTACCAAGTGGGTTGAGGCTAAAACTTTCAAATCTATAACCAAGAAGGAAGTGGTTGATTTTGTTCATTCAAATGTCATATGTCGATTTGGTATACCAAAGGTAATCATCACATATAATGGTGCTATTCTTAACATCAATTTGATGAAGGAGGTATGTCAACAATTAAAGATTATGCATCGCAATTCCACCCCATATCATCCCAAGGCGAATGGAGCAGTCGAGGCAGCCAACAAAAACATAAAGAAGATATTGAGGAAAATGGTAGAAGGTTCCAGGCAATGGCATGAAAAGTTACCATTTGCATTGTAGGGTTATCGTACTACTGTTCGTACTTCAATAGGTGCAACTCCTTATTTGTTGGTATATGGCACTGAAGCAGTAATACCTGCAGAAGTTGAAATCCCATCCCTTCGGATTATCGCTGAGGCTGAGATTAATGATGATGAGTGGGTCAAAACCCGTTTGGAACAATTGAGTTTGATCGATGAGAAAAGGTTGGCAGCAGTATGTCATGGCCAGTTGTATCAGAAGAGAATGGCAAGCGCATACAACAAGAAGGTGCGTCCCCGGAAGTTTGAAGTGGGACAACAAGTGTTGAAATGTATGCTTCCACATCAAGCTGAAGCAAAAGGCAAGTTCGCCCCAAATTGGCAGGGGCCGTTCATTGTGACCAGAGTATTGTCCAATGGTGCTTTAGGTTTAACAGATATTGAAGGAAAATGCATAGATATGGCTATCAATTCCGATGCAGTCAAGAGATATTATATATGATTTCTTTGATAATTATTGATTGTTTGTACTTGGCATTATCACGAAGGTTGAAATGACGAAGGCAATCTGTTCTGCTATCTAAACACTTTACCCTTTGTTTCCCCTCTTGAGCCTTATCCATTTTTATTTCATACCCCTATTTTGGAATCAATAATGAAAATGAAAAAAAAAATAATAATAATAAATGAAGAGGAAAACTATAACAACAAAAATCAGGTGAAATACGTTTGACCTTATTCCTGTAAAGGATACATAGGTAGCCTCACAGCCCGGTCATAGTAAAATAAAAATCAAAAGATCTCCAAGCAAGAAACTGGGGCAGAAGTTGTAATTATCGAAGTAAGTCTGATTCCAAAAGTTGTAATTTTAACCCACTAAAATTGTTTTAAGCCTTTTTGACATCCTTTTCTTCCCAAGAAACCACATTGGTATCCTAATAAAGACCTCTCGATCAATCTTCGAGAGATGACAAATCAGGCGAGTCAAGGTAAATGCTCAAGTTTAAGCAAGTCAAGGACAATACTCCGGCTTAAGCAAGGAAAATAAAAATGAGAGAGTCTTATTGGTGAAAACCCGCAAGGGCACTATAAGGAAATGGAAGCTGAGAGAATCCAAAAATGAGAGAATCTTGTTGGTGAAAACCTTAACAGGAACCATAAGGCGATAAAAGGAATTGAGAAAGGGACAAATAAGATAAGGTTGACGACAAAGATCCGTCAAGGCACCAAGCTGAGCAAAGATGGTGATCCAACAAAGAATTGGGTTGTGGAAACCTTGAGGCGCAAAGCAAGACAATTGGAAATTTGTTTGATTTTAATAGACTGGGTTGATTAATCCGAAATGCACAACATGATCATTGGGATTGGTTATCCCATTCAGATAAGTCCTTTTCTTTTCTCAAACAGTCTTCTAAAGGAAGATTTCCTTTTTATTTTCTATCTTCTGAAATCATCGCATTTCATTTCTTTCGGCTAAGGCTTTTCAATAATAATTTTTTTAAAAATAAATAAGAAGGATTTTCAGAATTTACTACCAGTTTCCAATAGGGTGCAAAGTGAAGTGTGGCTTGGACAGGCCGAAGATAATGTGATGGGACGTGAAAGGCGTCATTGGAAATCCAAATGATGGAATGATTTAAGATTCCATGAAAAGGTATGGGATCAGATAAGAAGGTTAGAAGTGGAAAACAACAGAAAGGAATTTTACGCTGAGAAGTAGTCAGAAGGTCGAAAATTCTCGACCAAGTTCAAGACGGTTGAACGAAACAGAGTATGGAAAGGAGAAAGGGAAAAAACCCAGCAAGAATATCACAACCAATCATCATACTCTAAACTGACCATTTTTTTTATTTGAAACAGGTACGGGAAATGTTGGTGATGGCGGAGAAACCTTCTGCAAGGAAAAATCAAGTACCAAACAGGTTTGATCGACTAAATCCTCAGGACCCTCCTGGAAAATGGGACTTGGTTTAAAAGCTAAAATAAGCATGAATAGCAGAATTTAACATAAATTCACCTAAAACACCATCTTTTTCCACCTTTTCCCCCTAATTTAAATTGGGAGATTTCATGACCCTCCTGAATAATGGGACCTAACTTTAAGATTTCCAGTAGGTAACAAGGTTTAGAATAAGGAATGCCGTAAGGAAGTTTAATTCAGCCATAAAAGTTGTCACTTAGAAGATAGTATTTAATTCGAAATTTTCAGGACCCACCTGGATAATGGGATATACTATTAAGATTATCTTGAAAAAAAACAACAAAATAAGGTTCAGTAGTAAGAGAATATAATGCAGTTTTGAAACATGTAATTTACCAAAAGGTTTTCAGGATCCTCCTGGATAATGGGATATAGCTTTTAAATTGTTAAAGATATTTAGTAACATGATTCAATTAATACTCATAGATGCACTCAGTTATCAAACTGGGGCAGAAAATTTTCTTTTGTTTGCTTTGTCTATTTGTGTTGAAGCCAGGTGCCCATCTGAAGAATAGGGAGGACAACGCGATTTTAGGATAAAAAAGCAGTGGAAGTATCAGAAGTCAGGCGTCCATCTGGAGAACAAGGAAAAGCAGTTGAAGTATCAGAAGTCAGGCGTCCACCTGGAGAACAAGAAAAAGCGGTCGAAGATTCAGCAGTCAGGCGCCCACTTGGAGAACAAGGGAGTACAATTCAAGTTTCAGTTTTCAAGTTTTTGATATTTGGTAATATAATATGTGCCCAGCTACCAAACTGGGGCAGAAAATTTTCTTTGTTTTGTCTATTTTGATGAAGTCAGGAGCCCACCTGGAGAGCAGGGAATGCATTTCAAGTCAGCAGTTAGGAGCCCGCCTAGAGAGCAAGGGAATATAGTTAAAGTTTGAAGTCAGGAGCTCACTTGGAGAACAAAGCAAATCGAGTTGGTAATCAGTAGCCCACCTGGAGAACAAATCAAATCAAGTGTTGGTAATCAGGAGCCTACCTGGAGAAGGTAATCAGGAGCCCACCTGGAGAACAAAGCAATTCAAGTTCAAGTAACCAGGAGCCCACCTGGAGAACAAAGCAATTCAAGTTCAAGTAACCAGGAGCCCCCTGGAGAACAGAGGAAGACAACAATGATCAAAGGAAGACGTTTAAAGGATCAACAATCAGGTACCCGCCTGAAGAAAAGGGAGAGCATCTCAATAATTCGGTGCAAGACAGCAACAAAGGAACTGCTGTAGGAAAATACAAGTCGACAAGGCAACAACGGTCGCAGAACAAGTTTGAGAATAAGTCTTTGTAATTCGTAGACCATAGCTTAGTCTAGCTTCTTTATTTTTTTTAGCATGGTGTAATAAGGAGGTCAGTTAGCAGTAGCAGCAACAGCAACAACAGTGAATCACAGCTTCATGATAGTCTCAGCTACCAAAACTTCCTGAACTACATTGACCTGATTCCTTTTTAGCCAAGGATATGTAGGAAACCTTTGAAGTACAGGTTCGGTCAAAACTTTTCGAAAAAATGCTTCACACGGAGTATTCAAAGGGCAAAAATCGCTCGTATCCGCTCACTTTGTCTTTGCACGAAAACTCTTCGCGTTTATGGGCAAAGAGGGGTAGCTGTGAGCACGTGATTTTTGCCTCACACGAATTACTCCCAAAGAACTCAAAATAAAATAATTTTTCCTTTATGTGCAATTTTGTGAATTTTCATGATATTTTCTGTTATTGTTTGCATTTATCTATACATGATTATTGTGTCTAAATTAATGAAAAAAATTATAAAATATATAAAAAATATATATATTTTGCATTTGCATTTAGGATTTACTTTGCAATTTTTTTAATTAAGTAGTAAATTAATTGTTTTACAAAAATAAAAAATTCAAAAATAACGTATTGGTGCATTTTTAGTGTTTAAATGTCAAGTTTTGTGATTTTCTTTTTAATTTGTTATTTAATTATGTGAGATAATTATTATCTAGAGTTAATTAACATTTTAAGTTAATTTGGGTTTTTTATAATTTAATTTAGGATTTTAGTTTAATTTTAAAGAAAAAAGAAAAGAAAAGAAAATAAAAAGGATTTGGTCTTAATAAAGACCCGAATTTTGGGCCAAATTCCCCAAGCCCAAACAAACCCACCCCAAAAATCCGTCAAATACGCGCCCAAACCGACCCAAACCCATCTCCCAACCTGGTCCGTCCCCAGCCTCGACCAAACGACGTCGTTTTAGTCGTATCAATCTGGACCATTGAATCAGCCTGATCAAACGGTCAGAAGCCTTGCCCACAGCTCGGCCCCGACCCATTTCCAAACCGACCCAACCCCCACTTAAAAAAATGATGTCATTTCTATTAAGTGATTAATCCAGGCCGTTGATCTCAGTTGATCTAATGGTTTGGATTCAATCTCTCAACCTGTATATAAACGCATAACACACCCCAGCCCCCCTCAGAACCCCCCTTCTTTCTCGTCTCTAACCTTCAGAGATCAGCTTCCTTTTCCGCCTTACACTGCCCCCCTCCGCCCACCAAAAATCGCCTCACGGCGATTCCGGTTGTCCAAACAACCTCATCTTTACACCATCGGCTCCCCTCACCTTCCTCTTCCCAAATCTCTAACCAGTTTTCTTCGAATATCCCTGCGTCCCTTCGAATATCGATTCAAAGGGATGAACCCTAGCGCCGTCCTAATATTCTCCGGTATTGGTGCTGCCTCAAACCACCACCAAATTGATACCCCAGAACCTTCTTGACCTCCTCTTTCATAATCTCTAGTTAGTTTTCTTCGAACACCTTTAGAACTCTCCGAATCTTAGATCGAAACTCAACCCTAAATTCCCAAAATTGTCCCAAACCGGAGGTTATTAAAGTTCCGGGCCAAGTTTAGTTTTATTCGTGATTAATTTCAAATTTGACGGAAATTTAGAAGATTCGAAGGTTTCTTCCAAATAAATCAGTTAAACCGGTGAGTTTCTACTTATATATTTTTAGCGTTATTCTGATATTTCATCTTCTTCATTTTTTTCTTTCTTTCTTCTCTTTCTTTGTGGTCGATTTCAATTGAAATTCGATCCGTCTTCTGGTAAATATTTCTATTTACTGTTTGTTCCTTTAGATTGGTTTTTGTGGTTTTATGTCGTTAATTAGGATCAGTTTGTGTTGGGATTGAAATTGTATCTCATTAATCCATTTAGTCAGTTTAATCAAGGATTAGCTGGAATTTAGTGATTAATATAAGTTTAATTCAAGTGTCACCTAACTTAGGAAGATTCCATAATGGTTGGGTTGAGTATTGGCACTATTGGATTTAAATAAAAAGCCCTTTCTTAGTGGAAATTTTAAAATGAAAAGATAATTTGTAGTGGAAAGGACACTAATTAGTGCCCTTTAAAGGGCTGATCTGGGAAGCTTGAAAGGAGACATACATTGAGAGTTTTTGGATGTCCAGGGAAGAATACATAATGATATAAGGGTGAATGTGAAAAAAAAACTGAGGAGGAAGGGATATAGAGAAGAATACACATAGGGAGATACATAGAAAACACTCTGAAAAATACTAAGAAGAGAGACATTGAGATATAATTGAGAGACACATAGATACACTGAGAGAAAAATTGAGAACAAACACATAGGATACAGGGAGAGACATTTGAGAGTTTAATTCACTGAGAGAGAGATTTGAGAACTGGAAAATACTGATAGTAGCCTGGAATGTTCTAGAAAATATCTAAGAGTAAAAATAGCTAAGAAATTCAGGGAGGACCATTGTTTTCCATTAAATATTTTTCGGGGTTTTGATTTTTTGATTTTTGAAAGATAGTATTTGATTAAGAGTTGAAATGAGTGGAGTTCTGAGTATGTTTTAAAGCTAGTTTGGATTGCTTGTTGGAAAATACTGTTTCATAGCTGTTTGGAGCTATTTTCACTGTTTCACTGGTTGCTCCTGGGCTGATTTCTGCTATTTGCTACTGATAACTGTCCCTCTCTTAATTCTGTTCATTTTCAGGTATTCATCTCACTCTCCAATGTATGAAATTGGATGAATGTGAAGATTTGTTCACTTGAATAGAGATTCATATTGGCACAGTTGTTTGGTCTATGTTGTTTCACTTTCGAAACTATTTAGCTTAGTTTAATTCTCTTATACTTCTTTCTGTTCATTATGAGTATGGATTGCTGTAATAATCTTAGCTTGGTTATAGGGCATCAAATGTGCATGAAAGGTCTTGTTAAATGTTTTTCATAGTTTGAAAGCTGTATGTGTCCATAAGATTGGACAACTAGTCTATTTGTTCATATTGCTGACAGAAGCATGTTTTAATTTAAGTTATCAATGTGATTAATATAGAATTCATGTCAAAAGGGGAGATGTGGTTATATAGTTGGGTATTTCAGTTTTAATATGGGAATAAATATCGTGTGAATATATTAGAACTAGTATGAAATTCGGATTGTTTGCTTCTTTGATTTGGAGATAAAGGTTCAACAATGAATATGTTTCTTTAGTCCCTGAGTTTCAGTAATGCTTAAAGTCGTTAGAAATTTTTAGAATGGTTGTTTATTTAATTCTCTTTAAACCTCCAGTGACCACGAATTGTGTATTGCTCATGTGGTAGTAATGCCGGAAGGCTCTTGTCATTATGCTTGAGTTACGTTCTGCTGTTTCTTAGGATTGAAGGCGTGACCTCTTTGAGGTCCAGCTCGAGCAAGGCTTCCTGAAAATTTGGGCTTCCATTTAAGTCCAAATAGGGTCAGCTGTGAAACCTATTACTTTGTAGCGATCTTGTTAAGCCAATGGGCTTCATGCTAAGCCCAGTTCAATTTCTGAAATCAAGAGTTAGGCTTCAAGAGTTAAGAGATTTTTAACTGAGCTTGAGATTTTCTAAAGGATTTCTCGGTGTTACGATTTTACTAGCTTTCTCAAAGGATTGTACTGTCTGTTATAGCATTTTGGAGTGCTCGTACGTGTTTTCTTATCGCTCAGATATTATTCGCTCTTATTACCACTGAGTTGGAGGTACTCACTTTACTCCCTGCACCTCGCGTGCAGTTGCAGGTATTGCTCACCCGGTAGCAGGTTCCGAAGGCCTTACTAAGGTAGTTGTGCAAGGTGACCTCCAGCGTTCGCGACACCGCACTTCATCTTTAATTTCCAGATTTTATTTTGTATATATATAATATTGGCCCTATAGTAGTGTTCCTACTTCTTAGATGCTCGTGACTTGTGACACCCCGGTCGGGTTGTGTGGGGTTGTAGTCCTAATTATTAATGTTGTTAAGCTGTAACACTTATTTATTTATGTTTAAATAATTTTAAAAAGGAAGTGAATTGGGTTAGTTGGCTGGCCTTGTCTTCACGAGAGGCACCATCACGACCAGTGTGGGTTTGGGTCGTGACAAGTTGGTATCAAAGCCT
>MU718757.1:8248-21922 GCA_026770625.1 Nicotiana glauca | reverse complement strand
AGTACTCACTTTACTCCCTGCACCTCGCGTGCAGTTGCAGGTATTGCTCACCCGGTAGCAGGTTATTAGCGGACCGAAGGCCTTACTAAGGTAGTTGAGAAAGGTGACCGCCAGCGTTCTCGGCACCGCACTTCATCTTTAATTTCCAGATTTTATTTTGTATATATATAATATTGGCCCTATAGTAGTGTTCCTACTTCTTATATGCTCGTGACTTGTGACACCCCGGTCAGGTTGTGTGGGGTTGTAGTCCTAATTATTAATGCTGTTAAGCTGTAACACTTATTTATTTATGTTTAAATAATTTTAAAAAGGAAGTGAATTGGGTTAGTTGGCTGGCCTTGTCTTTACGAGAGGCGCCATCACGACTAGTGTGGGTTTGGGTCGTGACAGGTAGTAGGCTGGTTGCTCGTCGTTGCAATTCAGGCTAATTGTTAACTTATTGATTGGGTGTGTTATGGTATTTTTGGGATTTTTGTTGGATTGAAGGTCGCGAATTGTGGTTGGGATATTTTTAAGTTGCTGGTTATATTGTGTTTGTATCTCTCCAATAGTAGGTTTGAGGGAGCAGTAAAATCAGGGGAAATGTTGCCCGTTTTATTTTAGAATTGAGTTATCGTTTAAATGAGATACGCGATATACTAGCGACATCTAAGTTGTACATGTATTTCTTTGTTATAGGGTTAGCGCGCTAGTTGTCATAAGCTTGTTGTTGAGTTGCATTGACGACTTGAGGTAAGTTAAGTGTATCCCTTCTTTCCTT
This sequence comes from Nicotiana glauca, assembly GCA_026770625.1. Taxonomy (NCBI): domain Eukaryota; kingdom Viridiplantae; phylum Streptophyta; class Magnoliopsida; order Solanales; family Solanaceae; genus Nicotiana; species Nicotiana glauca. Next base: position 21,159 of record MU718757.1, on the reverse strand, counting down.
TTTGGCATGATCCATATGATACAAATGAAATTTCACAAATGACTCTATTCTTACTATGGATGTGTATGTTCTTGATTCCCCATGTATCCTATTATTACATGTGTTCATGGTTCTCAGAAAATACATAAGCTGATAAAGTTTATCCGAAAGCATATTGATCTTATGACATCTCGAGGGATATTATTGACTTACTTCTTATACATTGCATTCATTATACATTTACATCGACCCATGACCAGATGGCGTTATATACGCACCTACTTGATCAGCTGGTATATGTTATTGATTTCGCCCACAAAGGCCGAGATGATATGATAGGATGCCCTCAGAGGCTTGATGATGTTATGTACGCATATACCATACATTTATACGCATATGCATGACATTCTAAACGTTTCATGATTCACAGAGCTATTCAGACTTACAGGTTGAGTTCTTTACTCCATATTTCTTTCATATCTTTTATATATTGCTTTCATGCCTTACATACTCGTTACTTTATTTGTATTGATGTCCCTTTTGCCTGGGGACACTGTATTTCATATCCGCAAGTCCCGATAGACATGTTGATAGTCCTCCTAGTAGGCTATTAGCTCAGCAGAAGGTGTTGGTGCACTCTACTTTGCTTCAGAGTTGCCTATTTGGTTAGTATGATTTGGAAATGACTGATATGGCGGGGCCCTGTCCCGACATTTATGATGTTTATGTACTCTTAGAGGCTTGTAGACAAATGTCAAGTATATGGATACTTGCATGGCCTTGTCGGCCTATGTTTTGAGTTTACAAATGATCATGCCAATCTTATAGGCCCGTATGCCACATGTATAAGTTTCTATATCATGTTGGGTCATCCTATGTTTGGTATTCCCTTATGCTTTATTCCGGTTATCCCATGATGGTTTGATAATAAAGATACATTATATTGGTACTCGATTGAGTAAGACGCCGGGTGCCCATCGTGGCCCTCCGATTTGGGTCGTGGCAAAAGGATTCTACCAATTCTATATAGGGGCGGCTCAAGCACATACGGGGCCTAAAGCCAAAGTTTAATATGAGGCCTAAATTTTTTAAAAGAAAGTTATAATATATATTTTTATTTGAAGTCTATTCTTCTAACTTTTTGAGATGTAAAATTGTTAATAATTTTTTTTATAATCGATTTTCTCTAATAATTCTTGCTCGATTAATAATGTAGCCAACTTATTTAATCTTTCTTGAGATATTGTTGATCTTAGATAAAATTTTATAAAGCAATAGAAGTATAGAACTATGAGAAGCTTGAAAGTATTGATGAACACTTGAACTAGTGAAATCTTGGAGAAAGAAGGTGAGTAATAAAATCTTGGAGAAAGAAGTGAGTAAGAATATCGAAGAGAAACACAAAAAATATGTAGAGTTTAAGGAAGAGAGAGAATTTTTTTAATGAAGGAGTAAAAAATGGAAATCTAAAAGTTATGAAAACTATTCATCTACACATTTTTAAGCAAGTCAAATTATTATTTTATTTATATATCTAAAAATAAATTCTTTCCTTTATATTAAAAACTCTAATTTTGTATTAAAAATACTAAATATTATTTTTAAATATCTATGAAACTATTATTTTTTTAAAATGACCCCCCCTAAATTTGGGGGCCTAAGGCACATGCCTTATTCCACATAAGGTTGGAGTATTCTATACTAATGAATGAAACAAGTTTATCGCGGATGATAGGACAAGCCACAGCGATTACATTCTTGCTCTTCCTATTCTATACTATAAACGGACACCTTTGATTCATCAAAATTGACTTTTGGGAGATCTATCGACCAAAAAAATTATTACTAAATAAATATTACAAATTCACCTCAATTTTTTTGGTAATTAATCCACTTTTATCTTAATCACCGATGAAACTGTACAAAGCCATAATACCGCTTACACAGCTAGCTATCTCACTACAATTCTATCTCCTATGCAATATGAACTCTATACACTCAAACACAAATATAACTATGTACTAATCTCTGAATGCCAGAAGTAGCTGTAATGTTGCATATGTATGCTATCTCACGTGCAGTAGCATTCCAGTCTCTTGCCCTCTTCTCAAAGATCCTTAGATTCCTCTCAATCCAGATTCCATATGATATTTCTGCATATACTATCGGGAATATCTTTGCTCTATTGGTCTTGCCTTTAGCATGTTGCAAACTCCATTCAAGATGTTGCTCCCAAGACTGTGTAGTTCTATATTCATGCTGCATCCATTGTATGATCTTCTTCCACAGGTTCTTGCTATATTCGCAGTTGAAAAACAGATGTTCCTTATTTTCCTCATGGTTGTGGCATAGTACACACTGTGTATCCGCTGTTATTTCCTATTTTTGCGGTCTATCTGTAGTGAGCAGTCTTCCATGTACTAAAATCCACATGGTACATTGAAAATTGTCTGATCATCCAGCAGGCTTGTTTAGGAGCTGACATTTATAAAAATTGTTGTCCTTTGATATAGTATGAATGAATCTATTTAATCCAAAGTCTATCCTTCTTAGCTTCCACATCCCAGCATCCTTTGGTGATAGCGGCTCTGTTCCACAAGTGGATGTTTATTATATTTAGGCCTCCACAAGACTTAGGAGAACAAATCTTGTCCCAGGATACCAGGGCCTTCTTAGTGATGGTATTGGTGGCTGACCATATATAGCTCCTACAGTAGGCATCAATAATCTTCAACACTTTAACAGGTAATGGTAGCAGCTGAGCCTAGTATACTTGAATGCCAAATATCACACTTTGTACTAGCTACACTATTCCTACATAGGATGGTTTCTTAGATGTCCATGAAGATATTCTTGCCACTATCTTTTGTAGAAGAGGTTGCCACTGAATCATTGGGATATTTTTAGTTGACAATGGTATGCCTAAGTATTTGAAAGGCATCTCCCCTTGTCCATATCCTAGATGTTGTAGAATTCCGGTTCTTTCAGCAATAGAAACCCCTCCAAAATACAAAGTACTCTTTCCCATATTGGCTTGCAAACCTAATGCTTATGAAAATTGATTAAAGCATTTATGCATAGCAGCAACTGATGTTAGATCACCTCTTGCAAATAGTAGTAGATAATCAGCAAAGCTTAAATGTGTGATGCCCATCCTAGCACACTTTGGGTGGTATTTGAAGTCTTTATCTTCCTTCAATCCATTGAGACTTCTGCTTAGATACTCCATTACAATAGCAAATAGAAAAGGGGATATAGGATCCCTTTAACTAAGTCCCTTTGTTGCATCAAAAGGTACAGTGGTGCCTTCATCAATCAATATGGTATAATTGACTGTTTTGACACATTCTAGAATCCATCTAATAAATTGTGTAGGGAATCCCAAATAGTCCATTACCTGTTCCCAAAAGAACCATTCCACTGATTTAGAGGCCTTTTGTAAATCATTCTTACGCATGCCCCTATCAGAGGTATGCTTCCTTGTATAAGACTTTACCAATTCATGGGCCAGGAAATCTGCAATTCTTCTTCCAGGTATGAAACCTGCCTGATTTTCACTAATGATGGATGCAATAATCTTCTGTAATCTTGTTCCTAGCACCTTAGAGATGAGCTTATAGAGTAAAGTGCAGCAAGCCATAGGTCTGAAATCCTTCACAGTGAGTGGTTTATCAACTTTTGGTATCAGTTTAATAGTAGTACAGTTTATTCCCTTGTACATTCTACCAGAGGTAAAAAATTCCTTAACAGCTTCACACACCTCCTCCTTGATAATTTGCCATGCTTTTTTGAATAAATAGGCATTGTAACCATCTACCCCTGGTTCCTTGTCATCTCCAATGTTCTGTAATCCTTCAAAAATCTCTTGCTCAGTAACATCTGCACATAGCTGAATTCTTTGATGTTGGGAGAGTGTAGGCCTATCATGACCCTAAACCCATACTCGGTCGTGATGACGCCTCTCGTGAAGACAAGGCCAGCCGACACATCTCAAATTCGAAGTCAAACAACTAGACAGCAATAAAGCAGGCTAAAACATGATTTACTAATTTCTAAACAGTAGATAACACCATAATAATGCGGAAGTAAAACCAAAACACAGCCCGACATCCGGGTGTCATTAGTCATGAGCATCTATTAGTGTATAAATACAAAAGCTCTAAAATATACAAAACAAGATTGATGAACGATAAGGGAGAAAAGCGGTGTTGCGAACGCTGACAGCCACCTCGCTAAACTCCGATAACCCTGCCTCCAATCAGCCAAAACTCGTTACCGGATGTATAAATACCTGCATCTGTAAACAAGGTGCATGGAGTAAAGTGAGTACTCCAACTCAGTGAGTAATAAAGGTAAATAATAGCTGAGCAGTAAGAAATCACGTAAAGCATATCAACATGCTATATAGAGGCAGTATAAAGCCATTTAAGAAAAACAATAAAGCTGTGAAATCTCTTAAAACATCTTAGCTCAGTTCAAACTTCTTTTGAAACGACTTTTCAACAGTTATGCAAATGAGTACAAATCAGTTAGTGCAGATGAGCACAGAAAATCCGCCCCTCGGGCACAAATACCATAGTTGAACTGGTAAAATGACAAGTAAATACGAAAAATGAACACATAAACGTTTGCCCCTCGGGCAATATCTTAGAATAGTACCAGCCCCTCGGGCTCACTTTCAGAATAGCATCAGCCCCTCGGGCTCACTCTCAGAACGCTCTCAGTCCCTCGGGCTCACTCTTAGAACAATAGCAACCCTCGGGCTCACTCTCAGAACAATGTGTACTCGCGCTCACTGTGGGTGTGCAGACTCCGGAGGGGCCCCTTACATCCCAAGCGCTATATCAAGCCACCTCGTGGCATCATCTTTCGGCACTCGGCCTCACATCACTCAATCCACCTCGTGGCATATAAAAGTATCTTAGGCCCTCGGCCTCATATCACTCACCATATCTTTACATATGGCCCTCGGCCTTACTCAGTCCAAAAATCATCACAAGCCCCTCGGGCATTAGTAAAACAGTAGTTCTCAGCCCAAAACATCATTTAGTAATATCATTTAAGTTTCAAATCTGAGTAAAAGTGGCTGAGTCTGTAAAACAGTAGATACCAACAGGACTGAGTTCAAGTAATAATTCAAAACAATGAGGAAATAGAGATAAACATCCCCGAAGTGTTCAAATAGTTGGTATGAAGCCCAAATATGGAAATCAGCTCAAATCATGATGATAACAAATAAGTTTCAATCAAATACGCAGTAAATACATCAATTAGGATGGACCAAGTCATAATCCCCAACGGTGCTCTACCCCACGCTCACTATCCGGCGTGCAAGTCACCTCAATATAGCACTACGATGTGCAGAGTCCGGGGTTTCAAACCCTCAGAATATCATTTACAATCATTACTCACCTAGAACCGACAAAATCTCTAGCTCGCTATGCCTTTGCCCCTCAAATTGGCCTTCTTGCACATCGAGTCTATCCAAAATCAGAATGAATATATCATAATATGCTAAGGTAATAAAACGCAAGCGAAAACAATCAAAAAATACCAAAATTCCGAAATTAGTCAAAACCCGAGCCCCGGGCCCACTTCTCGAAACTCAAAATTTTTTACATCATTAGCTTTCTCGTCTTCCCACAAGTTCAACATACCAAGAACACAAAAAGCGAAGTCCAAATCACCCCTCAAATCCCCAATTTAAGGCCTCCTATTCTAAAGCCCTAATCCTTCATTTTTAGCCCTTAAATTCCTTTAATCTCAGTCTTAATCCATAAAAATATTATCATGAAAATGTGTTTTAGGTCCAGAATTCTTACCTTATCGAAGCTCCTTAAAATCCCTCTCCAAAATCGCCCAAAAATCACCAGGTCCGAAATTAAAATGAATAAATCCTTAAAATTCGCGAAGAAGAACCTTATATACCTCTACCCAGTCATAACCGCATCTGCGACTCCAAACCCGCTTCTGCGGTACCGCTCTTGCGGCAAATCTTCAGCATCTGCGAAATCCTTTAAAATTCCAAAATCCGCATTTGCGGCTCCAGTGTTCGCATCTGCGACTCCGTAGATGCGGTCCCCATACCGCACCTACAGTTCCTGCCTTTCCTCTGCCCTTCCGCTTCTGCGACATAATTTCCGCATATGTGGCTTCACAGATGCGACTCCTCGTCCGCTTCTGTGGAAACTGCTACCCAGACCAAAAGCTCGCACCTGCAGCCTCCCCTCCGCACCTGCGGTCCTCACTCCGCAGGTGCGGAAATACCAGAAGCAACAAATTTTTTCTGATTTCTCTTAAGTCCCAAAATCTTCCCGTTAAACATCCGAAATCACCCCGAGGCCCACGAGACCTCAATCAAAAGCACAAACATAACCCAATACCTTATTCAAAACTAGTTCCAACCATCAAACACTTCCAACAACATCAAATCTACCAAATCCCATCGAATTCAAGCCTAAATTTCTAAAATCTTTCGAAATACGCTTTCGATCAAAAAGCCAACCAAATCACGTCCGAATGACCTGAAATTTTGCACACACATCCCACATGAAATAACGAAGCTATTGCAACTCTCGAAATTCCATTCCGACCCTCATATCAAAATTTCACCTACCAACCGGTAATCGCCAAAATATTAACTTCGCGAATTCAAGTCTAATTCTACACCGAACCTCCAAAATAAATCCCGAGCACAATTCTAAGTCACAAATCACCTCCCGAAGCTAACCGAACCATCGAAACTCACATCCGAGCCCTCTAACACATAAGTCAATATCCGTTTGACTTTTTCAACTTAAATCTTCTTAAAAGAGACTAAGTATCTCATTTCTTACCAAATTCACTCCGAACATAACCTAATCAACTTGATCACATGAAACACGGATAACGAAGCATAAAGAAGCAGATATAGGGGAAACAGAGTGGTAACTCATGAGACGACTGGCTGGGTCATCACATCCTTCCTAACTTAAACAAACGTTTGTCCTCAAACTTGCCCAAAGTTGTCCCAAAAGCCAAACAATCGCTGAGTAACCTTGCCACATATATACCCGGGGGTGATCCCACGTCACCCTATCTCCTATAGGTCCGACAGCACATTGTAACTGAAATTTCGCAATCCAATCTAGCCCATAAACTATAAAACCACATTTCCACTTTTGAAATCTTCCATACGATCAGAATTCCACATTTATACTGTGAATAAGCCCGAACAAGCTGTAACAACCCATACCTGTAATCTCGAGTGCAATTACATAACATAACACATGAATCAAACGTTTGCAGTGATAACTTCTAATCACAGTAGCTGCACGCAACAACCGAATACCGATAGAAAATCTCTTATCAACTAAGGTCTCATCCCAACACCTTCATATACTGCAAATGATAAATAAAACACACAGTAAGCCATAACCATTTCTTAGACCAACCATTCATGAAGCCACTTCTCCTTTGGCAAAAACCATAGCAAATTTTTGAGTTGAACCTCGATATTATCCTCCCAACATGCTGAAATCAAATCCATTTGTATTCATTCTAGATCCCAACAATCTCATCTAATCCAACACAACTTCTCTAGTGACATTGACACGTCAATACAGACTAAAGCCACGACTTGTGCAATCCGTGCACCAATAAGCCACAATCCGAACTTACGCAAATCATGAAAATAGATAAAAAGAAAGAGTTGTACCACAAGCTCACTAGTACCACCACAATACAAAATTGAGAACCCGTCTCACATCATAGAAATAGAACACTCGAATCTAACCGCAAGGTCATACCTCCACATAACTTCGCTGCCATGCGCGACCCTATCCAGATACTAGTTCACATGAGACACCCCAAGTCACCATGCTCAAAATCATCAACCAAGCGCAATTTGATGTCTAGTACACCAAGTGAATCACCATACCCACGGAGAAGTACATAATACAATGCCATACCAGTAAACCTCAATATTGCACCATCCGGCTACCCCAGAAAGGGAAAATACCTCAAAGAAAAGAGTCATTTTGCAAGTTCCACAAGTACCATCCCCACGATATGCTATGAGCTCATCAATCACAGTGGAACCAAGATACATGAATAGAATAATAATAACCAGCTCTTCTATAGCTCATATTGACATCAACTTCACGAGCAACTTAGTTGCTAATAACATAATCCACCTGGCATAGTTACATACCTCCAGTCCAAGCATATCATATAGGAGAAATCCAACAAGTACACCTGTATATGCTAAATGAAATAAGATTCTCATGCTCCTGGACTAGCATAAATAACACTCTATATCGTAGGTATGAGCAAACTATATTGTCACAGCTCAAATAAGCAAATTAACGCAGAATTAGTAATTACCAAGTTTGTTCTGGAATTTAGCATCTTGGAATCTCTAGTATAGTCCAGATAGTTCTCAACAAAGTTACGAATACGAGAAACATTATATTTTTAAGCTCAATATCCCACTCTAGGCATATCATAGCCTACACATCTTCCGAGCATGAATATTGGCTCGGTGCTTGCATACAGGTTCAAACCTCACATATATTCGCGCTCACAATGCATAGTTATCACCATCAATTAGCTCGACTAGTGCATCCAATAAGTTTAGATAAAATACTCACCTCAAACATGCCACAATCTCGAAATAGTATATTTTTTAGAATTCCCTGTCTCCAAATTCGTAGATCACACAAATCACCGTGCCTGATCACAACCTCATCACTAAAATGACTAACACATCCCTCAAGTACGAGCATCCCATGATAATTATTTTCAATTTTTTTTGGCTACATAGCAAAATCGAAATATTGGTGGTCGATCAACCAAGTGAGTGCAGTAATACCAATAAACATTTGTTAGTTAAACTATAATGCGCACCTTTCTCAGGTCTTACCGAGCAGTTATAACATTCATCTAAATATATGAAACTAGCTATTCCATCCAGAATTCGTGACCTTCCCTTTAAGAATGAATTGCCACCTTGCACATGAAAATATTAAGCATGTACCATACACCACGCCTATCATGCCATCTTGTTGCAGACACAAATATCATTAGAATTTTTGGGCTATAGGAAATTTTTATTCCGGGTAGTTAGAAATCTTCTATTTCCTCCCATCTAGGAGGATTTCACAATATACAATATATTCCCCACACCGGTAGAAGATATCTGGCTCGAACTATGGTAAAAACCATCCAGAAAACTTTCAAATCTGCTCGCACATAACCAAGTTATCAAAACGGAATTCCTCCGGCTTGACCAGGCCATGTAGGTCACCAACCCAAGAATATTGCCACAAAACATCTGTAAAGCATCACCACATCATTAGTACACTAAGACCCTATCGTATCTATTATCATATCGAATCACTTTCACATTTATCTGTTTCCTTGTTAGTACACCATTATCCTTAACTGAAACTTGCCCTACAAACTTTAACGTGAAACCACAACGTCTAAGGCTCATAAGCTGTTGAATACTCTTTTAAATATTCCCGCAAGCACCACGTTCGAAATACTTACCCTAAAGAGACATTTTACGAATTCTGAACCATTACCTGCACCTTACTGATAGTACCACATAGAAGCCAATATATAGAAAACCCACAAATCTTGACACCCTTCAAATGCAACCCTCAGCTTCTAGCCAAAAATACAACCTAAAATTCCCAATTATTACATGCAAAATTTTGAGCACATTAGAACCATTCCTGAGAATCATCCACTCTACTCGAACCGCAATTTAACCCGATCAATAGAACCGAACAACCAGTGGCTCATTGGCACTTATAACACTATAGCATATAGCCTTAACTTAGTCGAAAATTTTCCTTTACTCGAGCCACCCTCGAGATCAATCTCCGCAACCAGAACTGATTCACTAGCACGCCTCCAACCGGAACCAACATAGAACATAACCGTGCAATCAGCTAATAAATAGCAACTCCCCAACTTGGCTCGAAGCCATATATCAAAACACACGCCATAACTCAAAACGCATATACTTTATTTCTTATACAATACTAAAGTGAGATTAACTAAATCCTTCATAAGTTCGTGGAACACAAACCATCTGGTACTTCAGATCTTCTGCAAATCTCGTATTCGCTCTCGTAGTAGTTAAATCCAATCTCTTGAGCGATCCAAAATTTAAATTTCAACATATATATCTCACTTGTAAACGGGATCTTCTAACATACAACATAAAGATCACGCAACTACAGAACATTCCGCAGGAGATAACCCACATGTCTTGCCTCAAACTAACATTTCTATATTTACCTTCCACCGTCATCCACATTATACAGTCACTCAGTCTTCCTAAATCTGAACTCATAATGCAACATGAAATTTACTTTACTCCCAACTAGGAGACAGGAAAAAAAAGATTCTTCACGCACCCATAACTCGGGTCTACACATCCAATCACAATGGAAATCAAATACCTAATAGTTCATCTATACTCCAGCAGACCCTTCTCTTGATGTGATCACATCTCGCAGTCATTACATACTCATCGCATAGCCATCCAACCATCATTTCTACTAATAGGACACTACTGAATATATATAAGTTAAAAAAACAGCTCACGTAATCAGCACCTTGATGCTCAAGCCATAGGCAAAAATCCGGCCTCAAGTCCTCCAGACTGGCCCAACATCAACTCACAGAGATCACATCTCACCCCTCGATTAGGGAATCACAATCCATCAAGTCACATCTAATATTGAGCGCTCGTTCGCGCATATAAATGCGTGGAAGGAGTTCAAAGACTTATATTCCAAGCTAAATCAAGGACGCACGATAAGAATTTCAAGAATGTGAAGTTTTCCTAAAGGTTCTGCAGCCTCCCGAGGAAAAATACAGACGTCTCCGTACCGATCAGTGAGACTCTACTAAACCTGCTCATGACTCGTGAGACCTATGTAACCTAGGCTCTAATACCAACTTGTCACGGCCCTAAACCCATACCCGGTCGTGATGGCGCCTCTCATGAAGACAAGTCTAACCGACACATCTCAAATTCAAAGTCAAACAACTAGACACCAATAAAGCAGGCTAAAACATGATTTAATAATTTCTAAACAATAGATAACACCATAATAATGCGGAAGTACAACCCAAATATTGCCCGACATCGAGGTGTCACTAGTCATGAGCATCTATTTGAGTATAAATACAACTACAAGGTCTGAAATATACAAAACAGGACTGATGAAAGATAAGGGAGAAAAGCGGTGCTACGAACGCTGACAGCCACCTCGCTAAACTCCGATAACCCTGCCTCTAATCAGCCAAAACCCGTTACCGGGTGTATAAATACCTGCATCTGCACACAAGGTGCAGAGAGTAAAGTGAGTACTCCAACTCAGTGAGTTATAAAGGTAAATAACAACTGAGCAGTAAGAAATCACGTAAAGCATATCAATATGCTATATAGAGGCAGTATAAAACCATTTAAGAAAAATAATAAAGCTGTGAAATCTCTTAAAACATCTTAGCTTAGTTCAAACTTCTTTTGAAATGACTTTTCAACAGTTATGCAAATGAGTAAAAATCAGTTAGTACAGATGAGCACAGAAAATCCGCCTCTCGGGCACAAATACCATAGTTGAACTGGTAAAATGACAAGGAAATATGAAAAATGAACACATAAACGTTCGCCCCTCGGGCAATATCTTAGAATAGTACCAGCCCCTTGGGCTCACTTTCAGAATAACATCAGCCCCTCGGGCTCACTCTCAGAACACTCTCAGTCCCTCGGGCTCACTCTTAGAACAATAGCGACCCTCGGGCTCACTCTCAGAACAATGGGTACTCGTGCTCACTGTGGGTGTGCAGACTCCGGGGGGGGCCCTTACGGCCCAAAAGCTATATCAAGCCACCTCGTGGCATCATCTCTCGGCACTCGGCCTCACATCACTCAAGCCACCTCGTGGCATATAAAAGTATCTTAGGCCCTCGGCCTCATATCACTCAGCATATCCTCACATATGGCCCTCGGCCTCATTCAGTCCGAAAATTATCACAAACCCCTCGGGCATTAGTAAAACTGTAGTTCTTAGCCCAAAACATCATTTAAGTTTCAAATCTGAGTAAAAGTGGCTGAGTTTGTACAACAGTAGATACCAACAGGACTGAGTTCAAGTAATAATTCAAAACATTGAGGAAATAGTGATAAACATCCCCGAAGGGTTCAAATAGTTGGCATGAAGCCCAAATATGGTAATCAGCTCAAATTATGATGATAACAAATAAGTTTCAATCAAATACGCAGTAAATTCATAAATCGGGATGGACCAAGTCACAATCCCTAATGGTGCTCTACCTCACGCTCATTATCCGACGTGCAAGTCACCTCAATATAGCACTATGATGTGCAAAATCCAGGGTTTCAAACCCTCAAAATATCATTTACAATCATTACTCACCTAGAACCGGCAAAATCTCTAGCTCGCGATGCCTTTGCCCCTCAAATTGGCCTTCATGCATGTCGAGTCTATCCAAAATTATAATGAATACATCATAATATGCTAAGGTAATAAAACGCAAGCGAAAACAATCGAAAAATACCAAAATTCCGAAATTAGTCAAAACCCGAGCCCCGGGCCCACTTCTCGAAACTCAATTTTTTTTACATCATTAGCTTTCTCGTCTTCCCACGAGTTCGACATACCAAGAGCACAAAAAGCGAAGTCCAAATCACCCCTCAAATCCCCAATTTAAGGCCTCCTATTCTAAAGCCCTAATCCTTCATTTTTAGCCCTTAAATTCCTTTAATTTCAGTCTTAATCCATAAAAATATTATCATGAAAATGTGTTTTAGGTCCAGAATTCTTACCTTATCGAAGCTCCTTAAATTCCCTCTCCAAAATCGCCCAAAAATCACCAGGTCCGAAATTAAAATGAATAAACCCTTAAAA
>MU718752.1:0-21771 GCA_026770625.1 Nicotiana glauca | reverse complement strand
ATTCGAATTTTAATGGTGGATTTAACTAGATATTGATAGAAAACAACTAAATGAGGTTAAAGAAACATTACCTACTAATCTTCTCTTCAAAATCCACCCAAAATTGCCTTCTCCCGAGCTCCCAATTGATTTTTCAACTTTTGAAATAAACCCTCGGATTATTCTATTTCATACCAGTGATTTCCGCTTTTGCGGTCCAGGGACCGCTTCTGCGGTACCGCTTTTGCGGAAAACCAACCGCTTTTGTGGTTTCTCTTAATTAGCCGACCAACCGCTTTTGCGGTCCACCAATCGCAGAAACGAGTTCACTTTTGCGGAACTTACACCGCTTCTACGGTTCCCAAGCCAACGCCCACTTTTCGCTCCTGCGGTTACCAAGCCGCTTCTGTGGTTCCCAAACCGCAGAAGCAGAAATACCAGAAGGCCTGCTGCAAATTTTCTTCTAACTTTAAAATTTACCTGTTGAGCATCCGAAACACATCCGAGGCCCCCGGGACCTCAACCAATCACACACAAGTCATATAACCTAACACGGACTCGCTCGAAGTCCCAAATCACATCACACAACATTAAAACGATGAATCAAACCAAAAATAAGCTTATGAACTTCCAAGTCTTCAAATAATGAATCTCATGCCGAAACCTATCAATTCAACTCAGAATGATGCCAAATTTTGCAGACAAGTCCAAAATGATATAACGGAGCTGTTCCAACTCTCAGAATCGTATTCCGACCCCGATATCCCAAAAGTCAACTGTGGGTCAAACTTCTTCATTTTCCAACTTCAACTTTCGCCAAAATGCCTCAACTTACTCTATGGACCTCCAAATCTGAATTCGGGCACGCACCTAAGTCCAAAATCACCATACGAAGCTGTTGAGATCATCCACGGCCCATTTCGAGGTTGTTTACCCAAAAGTCCAATTCCGGTCAACTTTTCACCGTTCTAACTTCCAAAACAAGGTTTCTTCTCTATATTTGACTCTAAACCATCTGAAAGCCGAATTCCACCATGTACGTAAGTCGATACTAATATTCCGAAGCTGTTCCAGACCTTATGTCGCCAAACGTGGCTTAATTTCTCAAAATGACCGATCGGGTCGTTACATCTGATTCAGACTTCTTTTCTGAGTTGTATAGTGAATCTGGGTCTGACTCAAACACCCTGATTTAGGATTTAAAATTCAGACCTTAGCTGTGTTTAAGTCATGCTGTTCATATTCATTATTTGTGGAGTTATACATGAACCTTTTAATTATTTATATGTTTCCCCTCTAAATACAGTTCTACTTGTTTTGTATGTCGCCTTAGCATTCTACCTTTAAACCTAAGAGTCAGCTTAGAACCTCCTTCTTATTGGAATAGTAGTCTTAAATTCCTCCGGAACTGATAGGAATATGACGGGTAGCAGCATGCGATAGAGGTCGAGACCAAGCCTTGCTTTAATACCTTCACGGGGTGGGAAGGGTAGATATGGATATGATGACCGGTGCGCTAATACCACGTGTATCCCCTATTCTGAGGATTGCCATATCGGATATTGCATTTATGTGATCCATATTACAAACAAAGCTAGGACCCCTTTACATTCGTCAGCATGCTTAGATTATAAATCTTTTAAAAACTTTGCTTTCATTAATCATTTTTAAACACTTGTTTATTTAAATTTAAAATCTCTTATTATTTGAGCCCTATTTGTTCACTTGCTAATTTCACAAATTTACAAAAACTATCTGGCCGGCAACCACACTAGTGGATCCTGAGGGGTGCCTAACACCTTCCCCTTGGGATAATTTCAAGTCCTAACCCTATCTTTGGTTATCAAATGTAGTTGTAGTTGAACTCTATAGGTTCCCTAACACACTTCAAAATCATTAGGTGGCGACTCTTCAAAATTGCAAAGCCCCTTTCCCGAAAGGAAAGAGTTGTCCCAACCAAATGTGATAAAGTCGATTTCGTGAGAAAAAAGGGGTCGCGACAGCCTTAAGTCTACAAAGTGATTTTCAAGTAATCAAGGAAAAGTGCAGCCTATACAAAAAAATCCTTTCCATCATACAACATAGAATTAACTAACAAAAAAAAATTATATTTTTCATATGGCCTCCTGAAAGTGGGAAACTACCACTTATCAAATTGAGTCAGCCCCTTTGCCTCTTTAGGAAGATTTTGATGAGAGTGATATAAGGTCCTAGTTTCACTTGTGGATATCATTTTTTCCAGAAGATCAGCAATTTGATTTGCTTCCGTAAGGCAATGAGAGATATGATAGCTAGTGTTGTTGAGCATTGCAAAGGAGCCATTGATAATGTGTTTGAGCTTCAAGTTATTGATGCCCGGATTGATAAGCATGTTAACAAATATAAGAGAGTCAATTTCGACATGCAGGTTAGTATGCCCATGCTGAATGCACCATTCGACCCAAATCTAGCAGTTGTGGCTTCAGCATGAGAGTTGCTATTGGCTTGAACTGGGACAAAGAAGGCAAACATGAACTCCTCATTACTATGTTATTACAATACCGCCTATTCAAGATTTATTGGCGGCCTTGATAAAGCTCTCATCCGTGTTAATTTTAACCAAACTATGTGATGGTTTGGTCTAGTAGATAGGCATACGTCTGACAGTCAGCTTGAACTTCTCCACCTAGGTGCAAATATTTCCCCAAGTGCCATTAGCATCAACAATAGGGAAGACATCATGTAACACAACTTTAATTCTCCAAACATTTTGACTAACCATTCTATATAGATAGAAGCTATTGTTATCACCATATTTGCATGCAACCCAAGATTTCCAAATCTCCCAACAGAAAATAACAGGAAAAGATTGCAAAATAAGTTTGTGCACTTTATTATTTTACTTCTTTTTACACCATACATTAAGTAATCCTCAGATAGGTAAATGATGATGTCTGATCCCTAGAGCGTTGCCCATTCCTTTTCACACATACTCTGTTGCTCTTCCTTCCATAAAAACATGTTGTAATATTTCCACTCCAGGCACCGGGCAACACCTACATTCCTTACTTTTTTGAGAACCAAATCTAGTAAGACCTTCCTTAATTAGTATTCTACCAAAGAAAATTCTCCAATGGATTGCTTGACTGTGATTAACTTGTGCCATTTCTTGCTGATGGTATCATTGATTGGCCTATATCTCTTAATCAGATTCCAAGAAGACCCATTTCTAAAGTGAGTATCCTCAGTAACATTTCGAATAGAATAGTCCTCCTTGTTTTCTTGGCCTAACTCAATAGACATGATGTGTAGAGCAATTTGACTAGGTAGGGTAATGTACAACTTCCATGCATCCCACCTATTATTAATCATGAAAACTTTGATTTTCTTCTTGGCATTGTTTCCAGTGATGTAATTATAACATATATGTGCAAGAGGTCCCAGTTCTGTCTAGTTGTTTCAGAAAAAACTACAGTTTCCAGCATTAATTTTTTAGGTGGTTTGCTTTTCACAGTTATCTTTGGTCCATAAAAGATGTTTCCATGCTTGAGAATTGTCACTACACCATTTCTTACCAATTAGATGAATTCTAGGACAATATCTAGCCATTAAAAAATTTGCCCAAAATGATTTGCTAATTCTAAAATGCCACCATCTTTTAAATAGTAAGTGTCTTAGAGATGTCATCCATTCCCTTGATGCTAATACCACCTTCATTTTGTAACGACCCGATCGGTCATTTTACTTTTTAGATATCCATTCCCCTATTTAGGACTTTTCCTATGTACTTTTACTATTTTATAACTTGCTGGGATGGTTGGTTTGGTTTTAAAAGGATTCGGGTTAAATTAGAAATACTTAGTTCCTTAATAGTGGCCTAAGATGGACAAGTTTGACTTGAGTCAACATTTTGAGTGAACGAACTCGAAATCAAAATTTGAAGGTTCCAATAAGTTTGTATGATAATTTGGACTTGGGCGTATGTTTCGGATTAAGTTTTAGGTGAACTAGAAGCTTTTCAGCGCCTATTGTTGAAAATTGGTGCCTTGAAGGTTTTAGAGTTTCCTAAATTTGGTTTGAAGTAGACTTTGGGGCTATCATTTATATAGCCATGCTTATTTAGAATTTTGGCATTTTGTTGTTAGCCCATAGTAAGTATCAAAGTCGACCCCTCGTCACTACTTCTTCGAGGTTAGACTAGATACTTACTGGGTACATGTTGTTTATGTACTCACACTATGCTTCTGCACTAACATGCACTCCTATGCGCCTCAGAATTTTGTAGTAGTGGGGGGTTTTGTTCAGATGATCAACCACAGAATACTATCTTGCTCGCAACTTTCTCCAAAGATCATTGCCAAAATTTTTGAGAACTCTTTTCACATGATTTTTGTCACTTAGCGGGAGATTTTCCCACAAATCGAACAACAAAGGTGGGATATTTTGAACCATGCTGAACCTGGGGATTTCATACCTCATTTCTACAAAACAAATAAAGTTAGCCCTTTCCCCCTCCGTATTTGGCTATTTACACATTGATGATCAACATATTGGTATATTTTTTCCAAATAATGCAAAAATCGTGATTGTGTCAATTGGTATTATGAAAATCCCGACGGACTTTGGACAAGGCTTGCCTTAGCGAGTTGTTACACGAACATCATTCTAACCCATACTAGGTTTGGACATGATGCATGCACAGTTAATATTAGAGTGGGGGTTTCTAAAAGAGTCTAGACCGGTACCCTCAAGCGGACAACTTGAGAGGGAAAGCATGGAACCGTCGATTGCACCGCTGATCGACTAGTTTTATCGCAAATACGCCTTTCCAAATTTAAAGGGCAATTTAGGAAGAGTGTGGAAACTCATCAAGTGCCACTAGGATATTAATTATACATGAGTGGAATACGATGTGGATCATGCTTTATGCAAAGATAAAACAATACGTTGTCAAATATTTTGTATGATAAAAACAATAGATGCAGTATCAAATTAAATGTAAAGACATAAAAAGAAAGGAAAATAAGAAAGAAGTGAGTTCACCCAATGCGGAAATTGTAATAAAGTAAACAAAGAAGTGAGGGTGGGGAGAGACATGATGTAAGAATTCTAAAAAATATCTAAAGGAAAACGCATGTAATGACCAAATTGAGCATAGATTTGCATGCGAATACAAGTAAAGGGAAAAACGGGGAAAAGGGTGTACAGGTAGCATAAGAGGGACACGGGAGCGGGATATTCATGAAACAATAAAAATAATAAATAAATGTTTATTAGAGAATTCTAATTAATATAGACCAAGTTTGCTGATGGTAAGAGCCTAAAAATATTCCCCAACAAAGTCGCCATGTTGTCGCGCCCCTTTTTCTTGCGAAATCGGGCTTCGACACGTGACAACTTTTTTAAGAAAGGTGTTAAAAGAGAGAGTCGCCACCTAACAGGTTTGAGGTGTGTTAGGCCACCTATTTGCAAATAACTCTTGTTTAACCAATTTTCATCACCAATGATTGGGTAAGAGATCAAATTACCTCGAGGAGAAAGTGTTAGGCATTCCTCAAGGTCCACAACTATGGGTCCCAGCCGAACTCGAATTATATGAATTAGTCAGGCAAACAAAGACAAAGAAAGCAAGAATTTTGGGAACTTATTACCAAAAGTCCTTGAATAAACATAAATAATTGATTTAAAGAAAAAGTGGAGGGGGGGGGGGGGGGTACTAAAATTTTTAGCCTAAAGGATCACCCTATGCAACATAAATAATAGTTCGTAACTCCATCAAGGTGAGGTGTTACTCATATTATTCAGCAGGCACATACTATCATCTCCTGATACCCGATTACTATCTTTAAGTTGTTACCTAAATTGCACTAGTTGATTCTAAACCGTGCTTTATGCGTGCACTAACCGTCCCATGCCTATGGCCGGGGGGGGGGGGTGGACCTACTATTTGGTAGTTCTAGACTCAAATCAGTTGTTCAAAATAATAAAACTAGGCGACAGTCAAAAATAAATAGGACTTCACGTAATTGCAATAAAAGGGCTCAAGTTAGCCTACATTTAGAAAACAAATGTATGCAAACAAATTAGACGTTTGACAATTTTAGAATTGAGACAAGTTAAAGTCATTAAGCCCTATAGACATTATTTCAATGTGACATTGGAATTCACACATGCAGGCAGTTTCAGATACAAAGTGCCATTTTAGACATAATTTCTAAACAACTGCACAGTTTAGGGAATCTGATATTACATGTTGATTATTGGAACTACTGACAATAAGTGATTAAACCTATAGATATGATTTCTAAGTTATTTTCATGGTAGTTAGACATTCAGATTTTCTTAGTTTGATCCTACAGGCATGTTTTCGAATAGTGGCAGCGAAACAATATTGAAAGTTCAATATTAGCACTTAAAGACCTATAGGCATGATTACTACAATTAGCGATTGAAATTGATTTTAATTCCTATAGGCATGTATCCTAAGTGAATAATTATAACAACAACACATTAATCAATTAAAACCCAATAGGCATGATTTCTAAAATGCAGATTTGTAGAACAATAAACTAATATAATCCTATGATCATTGTATCTAGTGAATATGCTGCAATTGAAAGATTGGTCATTTTATTTCCTATAGAACATGTAGAAGCAAAATATGTTGAATGAATTAAACATTAAAGTCCTATAGGTAGGTTATCTAACACACATAGAAGCATAATATGTTCGAGCAAATTAAACACCTGTAGGCAGGATTTTTACCCGTTCATGTAAAAAATAAAATAAACCCATTTTTCCAATTTTACTAACACCCTAATTATTTTTACAATATTATTATAGACCCAGTGAGTGAAATAAATTATAGAATTATAGAATAGCTATACTGGTCCTAAGTCAAGCCTAATGTATACACAACATGGCTACACCTTCAATAGCATATCCATATAGTTTCACAACAGCCCTGAAAATAACATCCGTTTACACAAAATAGCGCACATTCAGTAGCTATAACTTGATCAAAAGTCCCAGGTGAATAACCTTTTATAGAAACCAACTAGTTCATCCAGTAGGTGAAAGGAGCAAATTTGAGCAATTAGGAAAAATGGCAAAAAAACTTGGACATTAGCATGTCAGAGTTCCGAAGGGCTTCAAGAACCCAGGGCAATGTTCACACTAGGGAGGTTGATAGAGGAAACTTATGGGGAAGGGCTTTGGCTTTTAGCCAGCCCCAGAATTAAACTCATAACAGGAAACAACCAGTGAAAATAGTAGTAGAGTAATAGGTTTGGAAATTATTTGCAAACATATAAGATAACCACATAATGAGATTCAAAAGCGAATTAACACATTAGGCAGGGTGACATATAATAAGGAACAAGAAGCCTGGGATTGCAAGTTAAGTGGCAATGGCACTAGACTATTAAAAATCAAGTAATGCAACCAATTCAGGACTTAAAGAATCATCTTATACCAAACACATGAGTTAGACATTATAATACAAGAAGGATCAGGTAACATAGAGAATATCAGTTAAGGCAAACAAGTTTTAAAGGATCACAAGTCATTAGGGGTATAAATTGGTCATGGAAAGAACACATATCTAGTAACAATAGTCATAGGAGTATACATTAGAGAAAGGTATTAAAAAAGGTAGGGCATGCTAATAACATCAATTGGTCACTAAAATGTTCAGGATTAGGCATAGAAACATGGATTAAACCCATAGTCAATGCAGAACATTTGAACTATCAGCAACACCAAACTAAGCATGCTTCATTCTTTCCAAATTAACTAAGCTAGGTGCAGAGACATTATTAGGCTAACAATCATAGGCAAAATTAGACAGAAAAGAGTCAAAGAAACACATTAAATCATGTAGTTTCAAAGAACATGCTTAGCATAATAGAGTAAACGCTGCAAAAACTTATAAACTAACCAATGATTGTTCGATAAACAAGGAAAGAGATTGCAGTAAAGACCCAGAGCCCTAAATGTGTCAATTTTCAAGGGTTTCAAGAACCCAGGCAGCGCTCACACCCAAGAGAGGTCAGAAAGAGTAAGTTCGGTGGCCTTGGCTTTCAGCTGACCAAGAGCCAAACAAAATAGAATAGTAAACAAGCATAGAGTAGAAAAACTTCAATTTTAGTGAGAGAATAATGATTCCAGTTCTGTCTTAAAGGGGAATGGGGAGGGGTTTATATAGTAGTAGAAATTAAACAAGTAAACAAGGAAACATTGTAAAACCAAACATAAATAAGGAAGCAATAACATGCAGAATCAATAAAATAGGATTTAGGGAAAAATAGGTAAACACTAATTTTTAAGGAGAGCAAATATTACCAGAGTATACACGAAAATAGTAACATAGGATGAATATAGACATAATAACACTTAAAATGTGGGAATAGAACTATTTTTGGTTTGATCTAAAGGGATCATAGAACCCTAGTTTTATGGTAAGTAAGAATCAATAGAAAATACACCGAGATTCGTACCCATAATAGAACAAAGGATGAATATAGACGGAATAGAAGAAATGTCAAGGATTTGAGCTGATCTTGGTTCAATTTTGATGAGATTTGCTTTCTATGTTTAGGCAAGCAACTAGGTAACACCGCAGACGAACAACCAGTAATGAAAGGAGATCAGTAAGGTAAGTGAATCAACGATTAACTCCATTTTGAGTTGGAATCGGAGAGGATTAGAGGTTACGATGGCTAGGGTTTGACAGAGATAAGGGGAGGTTGAGAGAATATGAAGGTGGTGGAGGGTGAGAAATGGGTTAAGGTTTAAGGTATAGGGTAATTAAAACCGAGGGGGGGAGGATGTAGGCCACTGATATTTAAAGATCAATGGCTGGGATTTAAAAGTGAATGGGGCGGGTTAAAATAAACGGGCACCGACCGGATTATGGGATTGGGTTAATTGATTTGGGCTGGGGATTATTTATGCTAGGGTATTAATTGTTGAGCCATGGCTTGGTCTGAAAAAGGTAGGATTTAGGCTAGCTTTTAAATACATAATATTTAATAAAAATAAAAATTTATAAAAGTAATTAATAAAAAAATATTATTTGTGTACTAAAAATAATTAATAATAATTACTTAATATTATAAAAATACAAAAGGTCATTTTCTGCATAATAATATAATTATACATTATTATGGGCTATTATTGCAAAAATATACAATTATCCCGAAGTAATTATAAAAAATATAGTAAAATATTCCCGTAGGTTTAAATGATAAGTTTAGATGATTAAATCATTATAAAAATAATTTGAAGGATAATTACTAAATATTTATATAATAAAATACAAAAATAAATTGATTTAAAGCCTTTTAAAATTATGGAAAACTATGTAAAATGCTTGTATAGGTTTATAAACTAAATGATGATGCAAATATACTATTTTGAAAGTATATATATACAATCTAAAAATACGAGAAAAAATTAGGTATCAACACCGAGTACGATATGTCGATGTTGATGCCCACAGAGGCGTAAGTTTTTAAAAGTATATGTATATATTTATGTATCTTGAATTTCATGTCAGTTCCCCTCGGAGGAACTCAGATGTTACAAGTTGTATCTTCTCTACCTCTCTTTACACTATTCTTATTTATTCTTTCTTTTATTACATACTTGGTACTTTATTTGTACTGACGTCCTTTTTGACTGGGGACGCTGCGCTTCATGCCCGCAAGTCTTGATAGACAAGTTGATAGTCCTCCAAGTAGGCTATCAGCTGAACAGAAAGTGTGGGTACACTCCATTTGGTCTGTATTTGCCTATTTGGTCAGTATGCTTTGGACATATATTGATTGGTATGGCGGGACCCTGTCCCAACCTTTATGACGTTTATGTACTCTTAGAGGCTTGTAGACAGATGTCATGTATATGGATACTTGTATGGTCGGCTTATATTTTGAGTATACAAATGATCATGTCGACCTTATAGTCCTGTATGTCACATGTATAAATTTCTATATCATGTTGGGCCGTCCTATGTCTTGTGTTCCCTTATGTTTTATTGTAGTTACCACATGATGGCCTTTCTGGAACATTTACTGTGACAATCCAAAGGGTCATCACTTGTTTCCTCATTTGTTCCGTGCTTCTATGGCCTTGAAAAACTCATTTTTACTTGTCTTGATTTGCGTGCGCAGTCCGGGCGCATAACCGAAAAGCTTTTATGTTAAAATATGTGAATTCTATGAAAAATTTGAAAAAATTTGATATTAGTATGATTAAAGTTGACTTTGGTCAACATTTTGGATAAACGGACCCGGACCCGAGGTTGGACGGTCCCGGAAGGTCCGTAGAAAAATATGGGACTCGGGCATGTGCCTGAAGTCGAAATCTGAGGTCTAGAACCCGAGTAAAAGAATTTTTCTATTAAATTGTTAAGGAAAATGGAAATGAAAATTGATTAAAAGACTAGGGTATCGGGCTCGTATTTTGGTTCTGACGCCCGATACAAGTCTTATATATTGGTTAAGCGCTTTCTGTGAAGTTTGGTCGAAATAGGACGTTGTTTGATGTGTTTCGGACTATAAGTTCCGAGTTTGAAAGTTCATGAAGTTTAGAAGAAAAATCACGTGTTTTAAGGCTTGATTCAATGATTTTGATGTTATTTTGGCGATTTGATCGCACGAGTAAGTCCGTAGGATGTTTCTGAGGTTGTGTGTATGTTTGGTTTGGAGCCCCGAGGGCTCATCGGGAGAGTTTTGGATAGGCCGCGAGTGCATTTGAACTTTTGAAAAACCAGCTGATGTACTTCAGACCTATAGGCTTCGCATTTACAAATCCTGGTTTGCAAAAGCGGTATTCGCAAATTCGAAAGGCCCATCGCAAAAGCGAAGATGGCCCAGGTCTGACAATCTCGCAATTGCGAGATTTTCCTTCGCAAATGCAAAGTGTTCCTATCCGCAAAAGCGACGCCTGAGGTCGCAAATGCGAGACCTGGGGAAAATGGGGGAGTTCGCAAATGCGAACAATTCCTTCGCAATTCCCAAGCCTGAATTGCGAACCCAGTTTCGCAATTCCCAGATCCGAGGCCCAGCAAATTTTATACTTAGTCAAATTTTCATCACTTTTCACCATTCTCTCAAAACCCAAACACCATAGGCGATTTTTCAAGAGCAACCTTCATCCCAAATCATTTTTTAGTTGATTTTTCCTTAATTCTTTCAATCTTTAACATCATTAAACATCTTTTGTCCTTGAAATCAAGGATTTACATGGGTGAAATTGGGTTTTTGGGTAGAACCTAGGTTTTCTTTAAATTGGGGAGTTGGACCTCGATTTGAGGTTCGATTTCAAAACAAATTATATATTTGAGTTTGTGGGGGAACGGGTAATCGGATTTTGGCCCGAACCTCGGGTTTTGACCACGTGGGCAAAGGGGCATTTTTGGAATTTTTGGGAAAAACCTGGGAAAATCATTTTTATGCATTCAAATTGATTCATATAGTGTTTATTAAAGTAATTGAACAATTTGTTATTAGATTCAAGCGAATTGGAGGTGGAACCGCGAGGTAAAGCAATAGTTGAGGATTAAGTGGATTTCAAGGCTTTGAGGTAAGTGTTTGGTTTAACCTTAGCTTGAGGGAATAGGAGTTGAGTCTTGTTGCTAATTGCTATGTGATCGAGTACGATGTATAGGCATGGTGACGAGTATATACATTGGTGTCTAGCACAACCGTGAGTCCTTGTAATGTGATTATCATGAATTGGTTGTGAACTTCATATCTATTGGAGAATTTCTATATGTTGTGAATAACATGTGAACGGTGATAGGATCATTTGATTCCTAGGAGCATTGGCTCGAGTTGTGATACGAATATTGAAAGTATACGAAATAACTTGATTCTTTGGAGCATTGGCTAAAAAAGAGTAGAGTGAATTATCAGATAAGAAAAGTAAGAAAGAGAAAACGTGTTGATTATTCCCTTGCTGGGACGTTTGATTGAACTTGTTGGTTTCTCTCCCTTGCCGGGATTTTTTGTCAAATGTTTGCTTATTGTTATGTCCCTTAATTGTGACTGTTGTTGGAGGAGTCAGACAGTTAAATGATTTTGAGGAGCGGTTTGCACGCCACAACAATGATACTGAGGATCGGGTTGCACGCCGCAACAATGATATTGAGGATCGGGTTGCGCGCCGCAACAGTGATACCTGATAAATGGCATGGGTCGGGTTGCATGCTGCAACAATGGTATTTATGGGTCGGGTTTCATGCCGCAACAGTGATATTTGTGGAGTGGGTTGCACGCCGCAATAATGATATTTGTGGAGCGGGTTGCTCGCCGCAACTGTTATTGATACTATGTGTTTGTATTTAGTATTGATTCCTTGTTCATTGTGAATCTAAGCTGTTCTAGTTTGTTACTTGGGATTAGTGTTGATATTATATCTCCCCATAGCATGTCTCCCCCTCCCATGTTGTTAATTGCCTTGGATTCGATGTTCCGTTGTATATTTATAACTGCACAGGTTATGCGGTGTCCCGTCTAGCCTCGTCACTACTTCGTCGGGGTTAGGCTAGACACTTACCAGCACATGGTGTCGGTTGTGCTGATGCTACACATCTGTGCATTTTTGCACAGGTCCAGGTTTTGAGGAATAGCAGTAGCAGTAGTTCAGGAGCAGGTTTTCATTTCCACGAGACTGAGGTAACCTTGCAGGCGTCCACAGGCCCGGCGTCTCTTCTTTATATTCTCTTTTAGACTGTTGCCTCATTGTTTTTGAGACGGAAAACTTATATATTTCTTTCAGACATTTGTATTTAGTATATTCTTAGTATTTCATGAGTACTGTGACACAAAATCTTGGGTAGAGGCTATTATTGACTATTCCGCATTTTGATTCGTATTTATAAATCAGACTTCCGCTATTGTTCTTATTAAATTTCATGTTCTTTATTGATGCTATGAACTGTTGAAATAATTGTTCAGTAAGGGAAAGGCAATTGAGTTGGCTTGCCTAGCTACCACGAGTAAGTGCCATCACGATCCCGATGGTGGGAAATCCGGGTCGTGACAAGTTCGTATTAGAGCACTAGGTTACATAGGTCTCACAAATCACGGACAAACTTAGTGGAGTCTGAGGGGTAGGTATGGAAATGTCTGTACTTGTTCCCCAGAGTCTATTGAGTTAGGAAAAATCTCTCATTTTTTCTTTCTTGACGTGCGATTTGGTTTCTCAATGCTGATTTAATTTCTACTCTATTTTTTTTACAGATGGCGAGAACACGCGCTTCCTCATCCACCGATCAGCAGTCTGAGTGCCAGGCAGCTCCCGCTAGGGGCAGAGGACTTGGCCATGCTAGGGGCCGAGATAGGGGCAGAGCCCAGCCACCAGCAGCAACACCAGTGGCAGACTCTCAGGTTGGCCTTAACGAGGAGGTTCCGGCCCCAGCCCAAACAGTTCCAGTGGGTCTAGCTCAGGTCCCAGAGGGGTTTATTGCTACCCTAGTTCTTCAGGACGCCTTGGTCCGGTTGGTTAGCCTCATGGAGAGAGTCACCCGAGCAAGATTGCTTCCTGTAGCATCAGCCACTTCCCAAGCTGGAGGAGGGGCCCAGACTTCTGCTGCACGTACTCCCGAGCAGGTGGCTCCCCAGACTCAGATTTCACCGGTTTAGACAGCTGTGGCAGTTCAGCCGAGGGTAGTTGCATAGGCCAGTGATGGAGCGGCTATGTCCGCAGATGCCTTGTGGAGGCTGGACATGTTCACCAAGCTCTTCACTTCTACTTTCAGCGGAGCTTCTTCTGAGGACCACCAGGATTTCTTATATAGCTGCCACGAGGTTCTTCGGAACATGGGCATTTTGGAGTCCAATGGAGTTGATTTTATGGCTTTTCGTCTATCTTGATCTGCCAAGACTTGGTGGAGGGATTACTATTTAGCCAGACCGGCGGGGTCGCCGCCTTTGACTTGGGATCAGTTTTCGGAGTTGTTTCTAGAGAAGTTTCTTCCTGTTACTTAGAGGGATGCTTATCGGAGGCAGTTTGAGCGCCTCCAGCAGGGATCTATGACGGTCACCCAGTATGAACCCGGTTTATCGATTTGGCTCGCCATGCCCTTGTCATATTCCCCACTGATAGGGAGAGGGTGAGGAGATTCATTGATGGTTTGATTCGGCCTATTTGTCTTCAGATGGCCAGGGAGGCGGGTAGTGACATTACCTTTCAGGAGGAAACCAATGTGGCCCGGAGTATTGAGATGGTTCTACCACAGGGGGGTGGTCATAGGGCTGACAAGAGGCCCCGTCACTCGGGTCCATTTGGTGGTGACTTATCTGGAGGCAGAGATTCTTATAATAGGGGTCAACCTTCCAGACCCTTTCAGTCAGCCCTCCAGGCTTCGCAGGGTATTCATGGTAATTGTGGTTTTCCTGGGCAGTATTCCGATTAGCAGACACTCAGTGCACCGCCAGCTCCTATCAGTGCACAGCCTTTTCATAGCTTTCGTGGAGGTCATTCGGGTCGTCAGGTCCAGTCTCATCATACGGAGGGATGTATGAGTGTGGTGGGTATGGCCACATCAGGAGAGCTTGCTCGAGATTGATGGGTACATAGTCCCAGTAGCAGGTTCCTCGCCCCATGATTCAGGCACCAGGTGACCCACAGCTTGCCCAGCCAGCCAAAGGCGGGGGTAGGGATTATAGAGGTGGAGGTGGAGGCCGTAGAGGTGGAGGCCGGACCGCTAGGGGTAGGGGTTAGCAGGTAGCCGATCGTCCTAGAGATATGGTTTAGGGAGATGGGGCTGAGCCTCGATTTTATGCTTTGCTAGCTAGACCAAAGGCCGAGTCATCAGATGTCGTTATTACAGGTACTATTCTGGTTTGTGATAGAGATACATCAATGCTATTTGACCTTAGTTCTACATATTCATATGTGTCATCTTATTTTGCACCCTGCCTGGCTATGTCTAGTTATGCTTTGGACATACCTGTTTATGTATCTACACCGGTGGGTGACTCCATAGTAGTCGACTGGGTGTATCGTTCCTGTGTGGTTGTGTTTGAGGGTCTTGAGACCCGTGTTGATTTACTTCTTTTAGATATGGTGGATTTCGACGTTATTTTGGGGATGGATTGGTTGTCCCCGTATCATGCTATCTTAGATTGTCACGCTAAGATCGTGACCTTGGCTTTGCCATAATTGCCCCGAGTAAAGTGGAAAGGGACCTTAGGTCATGCCACCCGCAGTGTTATTTCATATGCTAAGGCTCAACGCATGGTCGAGAAGGGGTGTTTAGCTTATCTGGCGTATATTCGCGACTCCAGTGCAGAGGTTCCTTCTATTGACTCTGTTCCTATTGTTCGGGAATTCCCCAAGGTCTTCCCTTCAGACCTGTCGGGTATGCCGCCCGATAGGGATATTGATTTCTGTATTGATCTGGCTCCGGGCACGCAGCCCATTTCTATTCTGCCGTATCGCATGGCCCCGCTTGAGTTGAAGGAGTTAAAGGACCAGTTGCAGGATTTACTAGAGAAGGGTTTTATCAGGCCGAATGTTTCTCCTTGGAGTGCGCCGGTGTTATTCGTGAAGAAGAAAGATGGTTCGATGCGGATATGTATTGATTACCGATATTTGAACAAAGTGACGATAAAGAACAAGTATCCACTACCGAGGATTGATGATCTGTTTGACCAGCTTCAGGGAGCAAAGGTGTTTTCAAAGATAGACTTGAGATCTGGCTACCATCAGCTGAAGATTAGGGCATCTGATGTCCCTAAGACAGCATTTCGCACTCGATATAGGCACTACGAGTTTTTAGTCATGTCATTTGGGTTGACCAATGCCCAGCAGCGTTTATGGAGCTGATGAACCGAGTGTTCATGCCATATCTAGACTTATTCATAATAGTCATTATTGATGATATTCTAGTGTACTCCCGCAGCAAGGAAGAGCACGAGCAGCACCTCAGAGTGGTTCTTCAGACTTTGAAGGATAGTCAGTTATATGCTAAGTATTCGAAGTGTGAGTTCTGGTTGAGCTCAGTTGCATTTATGGGTCATATTGTATCAACAGAGGGTATTCAGGTGGACCCGAAGAAGATTGAGGCAGTTATGAATTGGCCTCGACCAGCTTCAGTGACCGAGATTCGGAGTTTCTTGGGGTTAGCAGGTTATTACCGTCGATTAGTAAAGGGATTTTCGTCTATTGCTGCCCCGATGACCAGATTGATCCAGAAGGGTGCCCAGTTCAGGTGGTCAGATGAGTGTGAGTCGAGCTTTCAGAAGCTCAAGACAACTCTGACTATGACACCAGTATTGGTCTTGCCCACGGGTTTGGGGCCTTGTACAGTCTATTGTGACATTTCCCGCATTGGGCTTGGTGCAGTATTAATGTAAGATGGAAAGTTCATTGTCTATGCTTCAAGACAGTTGAATATCCACGAGAAGAATTATCCGGTTCATGATCTAGAGTTGGCAGCTGTTGTTCATGCTTTGAAGATTTGGAGGCATTATCTATATGGTGTGACGTGTGAGGTGCACACGGATCACAAGAGCCTTCAGTATCTATTTAAGCAGAAGGAGTTGAATGTGAGGCAGCAGAGGTGGTTAGAGTTGTTGAAAGATTATGATGTTACTATCTTGTATCACCCAGGTAAGGCCAATGTGGTGGCCGATGCATTGAGTAGGAAGTCTGCCAGCATGGGTAGTCTTGCTTATATTCCGGCCAGCCAGAGATCGCTTGCTTTAGATGTTTAGGCCTTAGCCAATCTATTCGTGAGATTATACATTTCTGAGCCTAGCAGAGTGCTAGCTTGCACGGCTTCCCGTTCTTCTCTATTGGAGCGTATCCGTGATCGGCAGTTTGATGATCCCTATTTGTGTGTCCTGAGAGACACGGTGCAGCGTGGAGGTGCCACGATGGTGACCTTAGATGATGATGGTGTTTTGAGATTGCAGGGTCGAGTTTGTGTGCCCAATGTTGATGGGATTCGAGAGTTGATCTTAGCGGAGGCCCATAGTTCTCGGTATTCTATTCACCCGGGCACCGCGAAGATGTATCAGGACTTACGGCATCAATATTGGTGGAAAAGAATGAAGAAGGATATTGTAGCATATGTGGCTCGGTGTTTGAATTGTCAGCAGGTCAAGTGTGAGCATAAGAGGCCCGGTGGTTTGTTTCAGAGGATTGAGCTTCCTGAGTGGATGTGGGAGAGGATTACCATGGATTTCATTACTGGACTTCCGCTAACTCGGAAGAAGTTTGATGCCATTTGGGTCATTGTGGATAGGCTAACCAAGTTAGTGCATTTCATTCCAGTGGCAGTCTCCTATTCATCCAAGAGGTTAACTGAGATTTATATCAGGGAGATTGTCCGCCTTCATGGTGTGCCGGTATCTATCATTTTGGACCGGGGCACACAGTTTACCTCGCACTTCTGGAGGGCAGTTCAGCAAGAGTTGGTCACCCAGGTCCAGTTGAGCACAGCATTCCATCCTCAGACGGATGGTCAGTCCGAGCGGACTATACAGATTTTTGAGGATATGCTCCGAGCCTGTGTCATTGATTTTGGAGGCTCGTGGGACCATTTTTTGCCTTTAGCAGAGTTTGCGTACAACAACAGCTACCAGTCCAGCATTCAGATGGCTTCGTATGAGGCGTTGTATGGTAGGCGATGTCGGTCTCCAATCGGATGGTTTGAGCCAGGAGAGGCTCGGTTATTGGGTACATACTTGGTTCAGGAGGCCTTAGATAAGGTCAAGATCATTCAGGACAGGATTCATTCGGCTCGGTCACGACAAAAGAGTTATATGGATCGTAAGGTCCGAGATGTGGCTTTTATGGTTGGTGAGCGGGTATTGCTCCGGGTATCGCCTATGAAGGGCGTAATGAGGTTCGGAAAGAAGATCAAGCTCAACCCTAGGTACATTGGTCCATTTGAGATTCTTGATCGAGTAGGAGAGGTGGCTTATAGACTTGCATTGCCACCTAGCTTATCAGCCGTGCATCCAGTTTTTCATGTGTTTATGCTTCGGAGGTATCACGGCGATCCTACCCATGTGTTAGACTTCAGCACTGTCCAGTTGGAAAAGGATTTATCTTATGAGGAGGAGCCGGTAGCTATTCTAGACCAGCAAGTTCGTCAGCTGAGATCTAGGAGTTTTCCCTCTATTCATGTTCATTGGAGAGGTCATCCCCCTGAGGCCTCGACCTGGGAGTCCGAGTCTGATATGCGGAGCCGTTATCCACATCTGTTCCCCGACTCAGGTACTTCTTTCTTTTGTCTGTTCGAGGACGAACGATTGTTTTAGAGGTGGAGGATGTGACGATCCAAAGGGTCATCACCTATTTCCTCATTCATTCCGTGCTTCTGAGGACTTGAAAACCTCATTTTTACTTGTCTCGATTTGCGTGCACAATCTGGGAGCGTAGACGGAAAGCTTTTATGTTGAAATATGTGAATTCTGTGAAAAATTTGAAGAATTTTGATATTAATATGATTAAAGTTGACTTTGGTCAACATTTTGGGTAAACAGACCCGGACCCGAGGTTGGACGGTCCCGGAAGGTCCGTAGAAAAATATGTGACTCGGGCATGTGCCCGGAGTCGAAATCCGAGGTCTAGAACCCGAGTAAAAGAATTTTTCTGTTAAATTGTTAAGGAAAATAGAAATAAAAATTGATTAAAAGACTAGGGTATCAGGCTCGTATTTTGGTTTCGACGCCCGGTACAAGTCTTATATATTGTTTAAGCGCTTTCTGTGAAGTTTCGTCGAAATCGGACGTCGTTTGACGTGTTTCGGACTATAAGTTCCGAGTTTGAAAGTTCATGAAGTTTAGAAGAAAAATCATGTGTTTTGAGGCTTGATTCAATGATTTTGATGTTATTTTGGCGATTTGATCGCATGAGTAAGTCCGTAGGATGTTTTTAAGGTTGTGTGTATGTTTGGTTTGGAGCCCCGAGGGCTCGGGAGAGTTTTGGATAGGCCGCGAGTGCATTTGAACCTTTGGAAAACCAGCTGATGCACTTCAGACCTGCAGGCTTCACAAAAGCGGTATTCGCAAATGCGAAAGCCCTATCGCAAAAGCAAAGATGGCCCAGGTCTGACAATCTCGCAATTGCGAGATTTTCCTTCGCAAATGCGAAGTGTTCCTGTCCGCAAAAGTGACGCCTGAGGTCGCAAATGTGAGACCTGGGGAAAATGGGGGAGTTCGCAAATGCGAACAATTCCTTCGCAATTCCCAAGCCTGCTGGGTTCGCAAGTTTCGGAATTCCCATATCCGAGGCCCAGCAGATATTTTACGTAGTCGAATTTTCATCACTTTCACCATTCTTTCAAAACCCAAACACCATAGGCAATTTTTCAAGAGCAAACTTCATACCAAATCATTTGTAAGTTGATTTTTACTCAATTCTTTCAATCTTTAACATCATTAAACATGTTTTCCACTTGAAATCAAGGACTTTCATGGGTGAAATTGGGGTTTTTGGATAGAACCTAGGTTTTCTATAATTTGGGGAGTTGGGCCTCGATTTGAGGTCTGATTTCAAAACAAATTACATATTTGAGTTCGTGGGGGAATGGGTAATCGGGTTTTAGTCCGAACCTCGGGTTTTGACCACGTAGGCCCAGGGGCGTTTTTGGAATTTTTGGGAAAAACTTGAGAAAATTATTTTTATGCATTCAAATTGATTCATATAGTGTTTATTAAAGTAATTAAACAATTTGTGATTAGATTCAAGCGAATTGGAGATGGAACCGCGAGGTAAAGCAATAGTTGTGGATTAAGTGGATTTCAAGGCTATGAGGTAAGTGTTTGGTTTAACCCTAGCTTGAGGGAATATGAGTTGAGTCTTGTTGCTAATTGCTATGTGATCGAGTGCGATGTATAGGCATGGTGACGAGTATCATACATTGGTGTCTAGCATGACCGTGAGTCCTTATAATGTGATTATCATGAATTGGTTGTGAACTTCATATCTATTGGAGAATTTCTATATATTGTAAATAACATGTGAACGGTGATAGGATCATTTGATTCCTAGGAGCATTGGCTCGAGTTGTGATACGAATATTGAAAGTGTACAAAATAACTTGATTCTTTGGAGCATTGGCTCAAAAAGGGTAGAGTGAATTATTATATAAGAAAAGTAAGAAAGAGAAAGCGTGTTGATTATTCCCTTGGCGGGACATTTGGTTGAACTTGTTGGTTTCTCTCCCTTGCCGGGATTTTTTGTCAAATGTTTGCTTATTGTTATGTCCCTTAGTTGTGACAATTGTTGGAGGAGTCATATTGTTAAATGATATTGAGGAGTAGTTTGCACGCCGCAACAATGATATTGAGGATCAGGTTGCACGCCGCAACAATAATATTGAGGATCGGGTTGCGTGCTATAACAGTGATATCTGATAAATGGTATGGGTCGGGTTGCATGCCGCAACAGTGGTATTTATGGGTCGGGTTGCATGCCATAACAGTGATATTTATGGAGCGGGTTGCATGCCACAATAGTGATATTTGTGGAGCGGGTTGCACGCCGCAACAGTTATTGATACCATGTGTTTGTATTGAGTATTGATTCCTTGTTCATTGTGAATCTAAGCTGTTCTAGTTTGTTACTTGTGATTACTGTTGATATTATATCTCCCCATAGCATGTCTCCCCCTCCCATGTTGTTAATTGCCTTGTATTTGATATTCCGTTGTATATTTATAACTGCATAGGTCAGGTTATGTGGTGTCCAGTCTAGCCTAGTCGCTACTTCGCCGAGGTTAGGCTAGACACTTACCATCACATGGGGTCGGTTGTGCTTATGCTACACTTCTGTGCATTTTTGCACATGTCCAGGTTTTGAGGAACAGCAGCAGCAGTAGTACGGGAGCAGGTTTTCATTTTCACGAGACTGTGGTAGGCTTGCAGGCGTCCGCAGTCCCGTTGTCTCTTCTTTATGTTCTCTTTTAGACTGTTGCCTCATTGTTTTCGAGACGAACAACTTATATATTTCTTTCAGACCTTTGTATTTAGTATATTCTTAGTAGTTAGTGAGTACTGTGACACCAAATCTTGGTAGAGGCTATTATTGGCTATTCCGCATTTTGATTCGTATTTATAAATCAGACTTCTGCTATTGTTCTTATTAAATTTCATGTTCTTTATTGATGCTATAAACTGTTGAAATAATTGTTTAGTAAGGGAAAGGCAATTGAGTTGGCTTGCCTAGCTACCACGAGTAGGCACCATCACGATCCGGATGGTGGGAAATTCGGGTCGTGACAAGTTGGTATCAGAGCACTAGGTTACATAGGTCTCACAACTCATAGACAAACTTAGTTGAGTCTGAGGGGTAGGTACGGAGACGTCTGTACTTGTTCTCAGAGTCTATTTAGGAAAAATCTCTCATTTGTTCTTTCTTGTCGTGCGATTTGGTTTCTCAATGCTGATTGAATTTCTACTTTATTCTTTCGCAGAAGGCAAGAACACGCGCTTCCTCATCCACCAATCAGCAGTCTGAGCCCCAGCCAGCTCCCGCTAGGGGTAGAGGACGTGGCCATGCTAGGGGCCGAGATAGGGGCAGAGCCCAACTACCAGCAGTAACACCAGTGGCAGACCCTCAGGTTGGCCTTGACGAGGAGGTTTCGGCCCCAGGCCAGACAGTTTTGGTGGGCCCAGCTCAGGTCCCAGAGGGGTTTATTGCTACCCAGTTCTTCAGGACGCCTTGGTCCGGTTGGTCGGCCTCATGGAGAGTGTCACCCGAGCTGGATTGCTTCTGATAATAGGTGAATTTGACTATAATCACGTCCTAAATAATCACATTTTTATGTTGTTTTGATGATATATATGA
>MU718751.1:23531-38150 GCA_026770625.1 Nicotiana glauca | reverse complement strand
GTACAGTTCAAATAATATCAAAGCGGTAAATCATTTAGCACAGTAGGCATGAAACATGTAGGAAAATCAAATAACATCAAATACAACAATTATTTTAAGCTCGAATTCTTAAACCCTGAACCGAAGTTCTGGGTTTGCTATCCCCAGCAGAGTCGCCAGAGCTGTCACACCTCCTTTTTCCGAAGAGCTTTTACCCAGTGAAGGGTATAATAAGGAGTTTTTTCCAATTTAAGGACAATCGGAACGGGATTAATTTATTAAACTTTTCAGAGTCGCCACTTGAGAATATAATGGTGTCCCAAGTCACCGGTTTTAATCTCGAACCGAGGAAAGTTTGACTCTGTTACAGTCTGCGAACTAGAAATCCGGATAAGGAATTCTGTTAATCCGGGAAAAGGTATTAGGCACTCCCGAATTCCGTGGTTCTAGCACGGTCGCTCAACTGTTGTATTTGTTTTTTATCTGATTTCTTTATATATTCCAATTTATGTGCATTATTAATATTCCGCTTTATCACTTTTTTTTTAAAGAATGGCAACGTCGTGAAAATGCATTTCGGTCCACACCGTACCAGTACGCCTGTGGCTTTTAATACATTTCGACTTTGTTGAGATTTAGATTTGGGTCACATAAATGTGCACCCGTATTAGGAAGGTAATATTATTACAAATCGTGCCTAAAGCAGCTAACGTGTTATATATTTTGGGAAGACCGTGAAATTCGCTAAACGGCCTATCACGGATACTAAGTATTTTAGTAAGCAATTAATGAGGGTTCCGCAATTGTATATTTGATTTGGGTGAGGCTCGTGTCATTTTTATTTATTAAAGGCCAAACCTAAAGCAATCTATTTTTATTTATCTCTAAAAGGCCAATTAATTTACATTTATAAATTCGGGCCTCGAATTCAAGTCCAAATTCAAACAAAAGGGAAGACCCTTTTAGTTTGAACCTGCTACCTAATTCGAAACCCAATTTTATATTTGTGAATTAATTCCTTGTATTCCTAATATAATTTATGGGATTTTATTCAATATGGCACACTTCAAATTATATTTAGAGCAAAGATTGGTATTCAGCTAACATTTTCCAAGTAAATGACACTCCCTTAAGATATCACAGTAGTATCTTTTTCTGTACTAAAAAATAAAACATCTAAAATCATAACAACTAAGATCTTAAAAAGAACTGCCACAATTCTCATATAAAAAGTATATTTAAAAAAAAAATGACAGAAGCAAGATTCCAAGCTACAAACCACATTGGCAACCCCTATTCTAATACCAATCACAAATCTGTTTTCTATGCTTAAAACGCCACACATCCTGCCAAGCTGAAGCTCATTCATGTACTCTTAAATGTGGTCTCAACTTATACCGTTATCGATTTTCTTTTGGGAAGTGGATGAGCACATATGAAATAATTATGACCCAAATCCACAACCACACTTCGTAAACAATTAGACTACTACACTAATCAAGTACCAAGTTTTTGAAAGATTCAAGAAACAAACAGTAGCAGGAGAGAATTGCAAACAGATTTGTACATCTTCAAAGGACATCCTTTTGCTCCATCTTCTTATTTTAATTGACAATAACAATATGGACTACAATCCATTTCGATCACAATTAATTAAAAGACCAATAACGTTAATTACTTGTAACAAGATTATTGTTTTATGTAAATATTGATTCCCAAGAAAGCATTCAGCATTTTAGATCAAATAAAAACCTCCAAAAATAGCAGTATTATGACAGTATCTAAATTCAACTTTACACTCCAACAGATATGACATGTAATCAATAGCAAGGATCACTAGTTCAATAAAGAACAACTTGTACTTTTCGAAATTCATTCTTCATAACATGAGTAATCCAAATCAATTTACAGAGTCAAAATCGAGAAGAGTACCTTGCTGCAATGAAATATAAAATAACAGCCACAATACTCCGAAGACGGAGTTCAGCCGCAACAAACTAGAAATCAACATATGAAAATAGACAGCCTCTCCATAGCTCAAGTAGCTTGAAATCCGAAATTTAACAGGAATGATGATTATGAACGGAGACGGTGAACCCCTACCGGAAACACGAACGATACCACAAATCTCGAACCAAATTTGACCTCAATTAAACTCCATTGCTCACATCCGAAATTTTAACGAAAAGAAACTACCAATTTTGTTTTTTTTTTGTTTCTGAAGCTAAAAAACAAATTTAAGAGAACCTACTCCCTTTTATATATATAGAAAAAAAAATCTAAGATCAGGAGTTAGAAGGTGACAAATCCAAAATCAAAAAACCAATCCTTCTTCAAATTTTGTCCGTTCAACCTCTCTCCCTTTGTATTGTGTATTGTGTGTATTTATAATGATGGGGTGGAGAATAGTTTTGGGGGANTTAATTAATTAAAAATCTAAACTAAATTCCTAAATTAATTCAAATTGTAAAATTAAGAAAATTATCTAACTATGTAAAAATGGTCATTTTTTTATTTTTGATTAATAGCACAATTAGCTCAATGTAATTAATTCCTAAATGCAAATTAAACCTAAGGTGGCTTGAAATTAAAATGTGACATTTTTTATGGTTTTTTTCTATGATTTTTTTTTTTAAAATGTTAAAAATATTTGAAATGCAACTAAATAAAGAAAAACACCTAAAAATCAATTAAAATTATTTTCGTCTATTTTTTAGGAGTTATTTTCATATAGGGCAAAAATTACGTGCTTACAGCCATCACCAGTTTCCTTATTCGTTCCGTGCTTTCGAGGCCTTGAAAACCTTATTTTTACTTGCCTCGATTTGTGTGCGCAGTCCGGGCGCGTAGCCGGAAAGTTTTTATGTTGAAATATGTGAATTTTGTGAAAAATTTGAAAAATTTTGATATTAATATGATTAAAGTTGACTTCGGTCAATATTTTTGGTAAAAGGACCCGGACCCGTGATTTGACGGTCCCGGAGGGTCCATAGAAAAATATGGGACTCGGACATATGCCCGGAGTTGAAATCCGAGGTCTAGAACCCGAGTAGAAGAATTTTTCTGTTAAATTATTTTTCTGAAATTGTTAAGGAAAATTGAAATGAAAATTGATTAAAAGACTAGGGTATCGGGCTCGTATTTTGGTTCCGACGCCCGGTACAAGTCTTATATATTGTTAAACGCTTTCTGTGAAGTTTGGTCGTAATCGGACGTCGTTTGACGTGTTTCGGACTGTAAGTTCCAAATTTGAAAGTTTATGAAGTTTAGAATAAAATCATGAGTTTTGAGGCTTGATTCTATGTATATGATGTTATTTTGGTGATTTGATCGCACGAGTAAGTTCATAGGATGTTTTTGAGGTTGTGTACATGTTTGGTTTGGAGCTCCGAGGGCTCGGATGAGTTTTGGATAGGTGTCGAGTTGCATTTTGAACTTTGAAAAAAATTGCAGGTTAGGTCCGGTATTTTTGCATTTGCGAAAATATTCTGGCAAAGGTGAGAGTCGCAATTGCGAATTCCCCATCGCAAATGCGAAAAGAGGGAGGCCAGGCAGGTATTGCATTTGCGAAGAAATGATCACAAATGCGATAATTGCAAATGCGACCACCTGGTCGCAAATGCGAAAAGAAGGAAGCCTGGCAGGTATCACAAATGCGAAGGAGAACTTCGCAAAAGCGAAGGTCCCATTTTTTGCCCTGGCTTCGCAAATACGAAGCTTTGTTCGCAATTCCCACATCCGAGGCCCAGCAAATTTTATACTTAGTCGAATTTTTATCACTTTTCACCATTCTTTCAAAACCCTAACACCATAGGCGATTTTTCAAGAGAAAACTTCATCCCAAATCATTTGTAAGTTGATTTTTACTCAATTCTTTCAATCTTTAACATCATTAAACATGTTTTACACTTGAAATCAAGGATTTTCATGGGTAAAATTGAGGTTTTTGGGTAGAACTTAGGTTTTTTATAAATTGGGGACCTCGATTTGAGGTCCGATTTCAAAACAAATTATATATTTAAGTTCGTGGGGGAATGGGTAACCGGGTTTTGGTCCGAACCTTGGGTTTTGACGACGTGGGCCCGGATGCATTTTTGGAATTTTTGGGAAAAACTTGGGAAAATCATTTTTATGCATTCAAATCGATTCATATAGTGTTTATTAAAGTAATTGAACAATTTGTGATTAGATTCGAGCGAATTGGAGGTGGAACCGCGAGGTAAAGCGATAGTTGAGGATTAAGTGGATTTCAAATCTTTGAGGTGAGTGTTTGGTTTAACCCTAGCTTGAGGGAATAAGAGTTAAGTCTTGTTGCTAATTGCTATGTGATCGAGTACGATGTATAGGCATGGTGACGAGTATCTATACATCGGTGTCTAGCATGACCTTGAGTCCTTATAATGTGATTACCATGACTTGGTTGTGAACTCCGTGTTTATTGGAGAAATTCTATATGTTGAGAATAATATGTGAACGGTAAATTAATTATTTGATTCCTTGGAGCATTGGCTCGAATTGTGATACGGATATTGAAAGTATATGAAATGACTGGATTCCTTGGAGCATTGGCTCAAAAATGGTAGAGTGAATTATAAGATAAGAAAAGTAAGAAAAAGAAAGCGATGTTGATTATTCCCTTGCCGGGACTTTTGGTTGAACTTGTTGGATTCTTTTCCCTTACTAGGATTTTTGTCAAATGTTTGCTTATTGTTATGTCCCTTAATTGTGACTATTTTTTAGGGAACCCGACTATTAAATGACATTGAGGAGCGGGTTGCACGCCGCAACAATGATATTGAGGATCGGGTTGCGCGCCGCAATAGTAATACCTGATAAATGGTATTTATGGGTCGAGTTGCACGCCGCAACAGTGATATTTGTGGAGCGGGTTGCACGCCACAATAGTGATATTTGTGGAGCGGGTTGCACGCCACAACATTTATATTTGTGGAGCGGATTGCACGCCGCAACAGTTATTGATACCATGTGTTTGTATTGAGAATTGTTTCCTTGTTCATTGTGAATCTAAATTGTTCTAGTTGTTATTTGAGATTACTGTTGGGATTGTATCTCCCCATAGCATGTCTCCTCCTCCCATGTTGTTAATTGCCTTGTATTCGATGTTCCGTTGTATATTTATAACTGCACAGGCTTAAGTGGTGTCCAGTCAAGCCTCGTCACTACTTCGCCGGGGTTAGGCTAGACACTTACCAGCACATGGGGTCGGTTGTGCTGATGCTACACTTTTGTGCATTTTTGCACAGGTCCAGGTTTTGAGGAGCAGCAACAGTAGTAGTACGAGAGCAGAATTTCATTATCACGAGATTGAGGTAGCCTTGCAGGCGTCCGCAGGCCCGACGTCTCTTCTTTATGTTTTTCTTATTTAACTGTTGCCTCATTGTTTCGAGACAGACAACTGTTATATTTCTTTCAGACCTTTGTATTTAGTTTATTCTTAGAAGTTCGTGAGTAATGTGACACCAAATCTTGGGTAGAGGATATATTTAACTGTTTCGCATTTTGATTCGTATTTATCAGACAGACTTCCGCTATTGTTCTCATTAGAATTAATGTTTTATATTGATGCTATAGACTGTTAAGATAATTGTTTAATGATGAAAAGGTAGATAATTTGGCTTGCCTTGTTACCACGAGTAGGCGCCATCACGATCCCGATGGTGGGAAATCCGGGTCGTGACATTAAACTTCATTTTCAAAAATCTTTAAAAGAGAGTTGGCTTTTCTGTGGATAATTATTCCTTGTTGACTACTTGATTGACCATCTGCATGTGTTAAATTTTGGAACGGGCTGAACGCCTCGGCAGATTAAATAGATGCATCTATAGGCATGTCATCGACCCTCGGCAAGTGCACAATTTATATTTCTGTTGGAGCGGGCCGTCGACCTCGGCATGATTTGCGCATGTTTGTATTGCTGCCTTGAACTTATTAAGTTGTCATTGCCTCTTCATAGCTTGAGATTTATTTGGAAAATAATAAAAAGGAAGATATGGAAATTTCCTATAAAAGAATTAATTGTTTACTTGTTTTCCTTCTATTTGGATTAAAATCATATTTATAGAAATCCACAATTTAATGTATTACTGACTTCATTATTAGACCACTAGTAAGTGTCGAAGTCGACCATCTCGTCTCTACTTCTTCGAGATTAGACGGGATACTCATTGAGTACACGTTGTTTACGTACTCATACTACACTTCTGTGCATTTTTGTTGCACAAGTATATGTAACTCTAGCGGCCTACTGGGTGTAGCCGCACAGATGATTCTGGGACTAGGTGAGTTGCATTATTCGTGATGGCCGCAACTAGTAT
Organism: Nicotiana glauca; assembly: GCA_026770625.1. NCBI lineage: Eukaryota > Viridiplantae > Streptophyta > Magnoliopsida > Solanales > Solanaceae > Nicotiana > Nicotiana glauca. Next base: position 31,836 of record MU718751.1, on the reverse strand, counting down.
AGTCCCTTCCAGAATACGGTATTTACTTCCAGTCCATTGTATTCCGGACGGATGTTGTATTTTATTTCCTTATCAGTAGATGGTCATGCACTTGTGACACCGGGTTCTGGGAAGATTTTTGGATTACTAAATGTTAAGTTTGTTAAATATTTCGCTATTGTTTCTGTAAATTTTATTATTCGTTATTTAATGTGTAAAGAAAAAAAATGGCTTTAGACAATACAAAAATTGGAATTTAATTGAGTATTTTGGTTGGCTTGCCTGACAGCAGTGTCCGGTGCCACCATGACCCTTAGTGGATTTTGGGTCGTGACAGATAATTAGAAAAAAGTGGAGGAAAATGAGCAAGCCAAGAAATGCTAGAAAAGCAAAGAAAGAGAGGATTGAAATGAACAAATTGGAATGATGCCAACTGACCTTCGTACCCTCAAAGTCATTTTAGAAATGATAACTGTGGCTAGGTGCATTGCACATAATGTGAGATTACCTTATGTTAAATGCCCTAACGCTAACGTGACGACTTCATTTTGTTCATTTTTGTTATCTTCCTAGCAGAAGGGTGGTTGGTTTGTGATTTTTAAAATTGTACATACTCTCTACAACATAAAGTCAAAAGGAAATGGTAGACAACAATAGAATTGAGTTGGTTGATACCAATGCCCGAAAGCAATTGGTTGAACATGACACTAGGTTGGTTGATGAGGTAAGGATGTTAAGACAACACATGATGGACATGTATCAGGCTTGGATGACTTGGAAGGCATCACCCTGCCACCACCTAGCTTCCTTGATGCCACCCTTACCCATACTCCGATCATAGTGGCAGATGATCCCCCATACTCTCCAAATTCTCCCACTTATCACAACTTTCCCAACCACCCTAGCAGCTCCTTCACTCGTCCTCCAACTACCTTTCCCAAAAATTGCCCACCTGTCATATCCACTATTTCTACCGTCCCAACTTCTCAACAACCTCTACTCAGGTCCAATAGTGAACGCCAGTTCAAACCTCATGATGCTCGATACTACCCCTCAGAGTTGGTTTACCAGCTTCCAGACTCGTATAACCATAACTCTCAGAATGAGCTTCATGTTGAAAAAGAGAAGTCAACAGGAAAAGAACGGCGGGATGAGATATCCAGGAATCAGAAAAGCATAGAACAGTCCTTAAATAACATGCAAGGGATGGGAGATCAAGTTAACTTGTCTTACAAACAATTTTATATGTTCCCTAACGTTCGCCTCCCCGCGGGGTTTAAAGTGCCAAAGTTTAACTTGTATGATAGACGTGGAGATCCTATAGTTCATCCGAGGAGTTATTGCAGTGAAATGAGAAGTGTTGGCAGGAAAGATGAGCTGATGATGGCATATTTCAGTGAGAGCCTGACTGGGGCAGCCTTGGAATGGCATACACGTCAAGATGTTAGTAAGTGGCATACATGGCATGACATGGCTCAAGATTTTGTTTGACACTTTCAATACAATATAGATATTACCCCAGACTTCTCCTCCCTATCTAAGATGGAAAAGAAACCATAAGAAAGCTTTAGAGAGTTTGGGCTCAGATGGAGGGAACAATCTGGTCAAGTCAGTCTCTTTATTGGTGAAAAAGAAATGGTTGATCTTTTCCTACAAGCCCAGGGGCCTACCTACTTCAGTCATTTGATCCCGGCCTTGGGTAAACCTTTCAATGATGTGGTAAAAATGGGGGCAATAGTAGAAGATGGAATCAAGTCAGGAAAAATCATGAGTTATTCTACATTAAAAGATACTACAGAAGACCTTCAAAACATCTTAGTAAGCTTGGGTGGAAGAAAGAGAAATAGAAAAAATATTGTTGAGCCACGCCCACGATAGGATCCAGTGGGCATACCTGCTAAATGCTTTCAGCCTCAATACCGACCCCATGAATATCCCCAAGCTCCACATAATCCATCCCAGTATTATCCTATGAATAACGTCCAACCATCTGTCCAACCCCTGGGTCATTCCTCATGGCGAGCGCCAACACCGCATAATGTATTTTTGCCTTCACAACATTTTCGAGCATCCAACAACCCTAGAAAACTAGGGCATGGGGGCAACAAAGGCAAAGAGATAATTTCATGCCCATCGGAGAATCATACACAAACTTGTTTGAAAAGTTAAAACATTCTGGCCTGATTTAGTCGCTCCTCGGCTATACTCCAGACCTATGTGAAAAAGGTTTTGATCCTACAGTACGATGCATGTACCACTCTAAGGTCCAAGGTCATAGCATTGAAGATAGTTGTGCTTTGAAAAGGGAAGTAGAAATAATGATTCAAGAAGGGATAATTGTGATCAAGGACAGTGACATGGAGTATGTAGATCCTTTTGGAAATTTGCCGACTGAGGTTAATGATATTGAAATTGGTAATGGTATTGGTAATATTGACGTGGAACTCAGTGGCTAAGATGCCGAACTTGGTAATTGGAAAGACGCTCCTTTCTTGGCTAGCCGAGAATGAATTTTGATAGTTTATTTTGTTGTCATTTCTGTTGTCCGGGTTATTTCAGGGTTGTAATTCAGATATTGTCTTATGATTTAAACCCTTCTATCCTTTTGGTTTGCCTGGTTCGTTTAGTCGTAATAACTCATTTAGCGTTGTCTAGATTTGTTCCAGGGTTGTAACTCCAGTTTAGTTTGCTTGTTTTGTTGTTCGAACCATTTCACCATCTGTCTAATGCAATTTCTTGTCTTCTATTATTTCTAGTCATTTTTGGTTTAGTCCTCTTCTCCTTTTATAGTTCTTTTCTTGCTGGCCCTAGTGACATGACATGCACGCATAATTCTAGGATTGGTCTTAAAAGTTAGCCTAATCATGAAGCAATGAAATAATTTTGAAGATGATAGGGACACTTGAAGGAAATAAGTATATATTTGGACATTTTGAGATCATTTGAAGCCCGAACTGTGAGAAACTAGGGCAGATAATTTGGGAAGTTAATAGGATTACAAGGATTTGTTCAATGAGAGCGCATCCCAAACAATTTGAAGCGAGTAGTTTTGAGTTCAAGTGCGCCTCAAGTAACAAGATAAAGCCAATGGAGTTTTCTCTGAACTGACCGAGGAGGGTATTTGTAATAACCCGTATTTAAAAATAGGGCATAATTGTACTTTAGCTAGAACTTAATTAAAAAAAGGACAAAAGAGGAAAATAAGATTAATAAACAAATAATTAAATAATAAAATTAGTTGGGTCAAGCCCACAAGAAAGAAGGACCGTATGTCAGCACATCAAAGAAAAGGGATTATGATCTTTGGAATTGAGGTCAAAATAACAATTGAAGATTAGGAGAGTTAGAAGAATTGAAGAGAACCAAAAAGTAGTGAAATTACCCATGTTTCATGGAGGAGAAAACCGTGCAAAACTTGACATTGCAGAATTGTAAAGCCAGGAACGGTATCAACACGACTACATCTGCGGATTCAAATAACTTTAGATTTCTTCGGGTATCATTTAAACTCCTTATTTGAGCCACTCATGTCAGATTATTAAATTTTCTTATTCAGTTTACTAACTACATATCGGTCTATCTATATATTACAAAGAGGGCCAAATGCACAAGTTTTTAATTTGGCGTAAAATAATGAGTAAATGTTTTTGTAAATTGGTAGAAATGACAGATTATCGACTGGTTGAATTACCCTTCGCGTGGGTAAATACGATTAGATGAAGTTAGACTCAAATATGATTCTTGGTGATTGGGTATTCTTAAATAGCTATGAACTTTCCTAAATAAGAAAATTAACATGAGATCGATATTATGTACTTATAGGTTGATTGGAGGAATTTGTACGAGTTGCTTGAGGTGAAGCAGTTGGTATTTCGGCGCAAGTACTGTGAGTAGTAATCTTACCACAATTTGTGTTTTCATAACTTGCATGATTTACATATAATTTTGAATATGACTATGTTACCGATTATTTGAGTTGCATGTGGGACAAGTCTTTTACTCGATATGATATCGAAATAGTTATTTGAGATGGTTGTCGTGATTTTAAATATTTCCGTTGTTACTAGATCTATTTTACCGTTACTTGAATTTGCTGTTATCGAAAGTACTTTGTGTAGTAATCTTACCACAATCTGTTTTAAAATAGTTTTTACGAGTATATACGGATTACAGAGACAATTATAAATGGGAGTACACATTGAACGATACCGTAGCTAACAGCGGGTTCATTAGACCTGGTGCACCTTGTAATTACCGATTATTGTTATAGCCCTCGCTAGTGGAAATATAGAACTAGCATATCGTTACCGATTTTCCTCGAGTAGGGTCTTCCATTATATATGACTTATTGCAAAGAAGTCTACAGTTATACCGATTACATGATCCGTTCTTTGAAACCTCCCAAAATATGAATACTGATATTATACAGTGGTTACCGAGCTTATTACTGAATTGTTAATTATATTTTACTATAAGAAAAGTGTGATGAGATTGAAAATTATTTATTATTTTTGAAAGGGCATTTTTATGTATTTTCTCTTTGAGATACTAGCGTGTTTCTGACATGTCACCAAATTAAAAACGGGTGTGGTTAAGTATTATTACTTACTGTGCTAGCAACTCATTCCCCGCTAATTTTTTTTTACATAGACAGCACTTGACGCATGCGAGGATTTCATTAATTAGAGCGCATAGGTTGAGAAATCTTGGTGAGCCTCGCAATTGTTCGCGTGGGCGGAGATTTTTATCAATTGTTATGGTCTTTTCTTTGAATTCTTAGAGTTGCTCCATAGTCATTCTTTTAGAGACATGTGTATTATTTTTCGATTAGTCTTATCTAGAGTATCGTTCTTTATTATCAAATTCGGAGATAAATTAGTATTTCTGGTTGTTAGTGGGTTGATTAGACACGGTGAAGACTATTTTGGTTAATTAATAAGTTGTCGATTGTTTGAATTGCTATTAGGGTGTTTGGTTGCTGATTTGAGACATCAAAATTTTTGGGATGGTCCAAAAGCAGGGGAAACTCTGTCCGATTTTCTGTAAAATTACCGATGAGGCTTACTTGGGAACACTTGATCCTAAGCGCAGGTCACAATCCTAAATTAGGCCGTGACAAAGTTGGTATCAGAGCTTAGTCTTTAAGTCTAGAGTCATGGAGCAATATTTAGTCGAGTCTTGTTCATGGGTATGTAGGCGCCCATACTTATGATCTTGCGGCTATTGAACATTTAGGAATGTTTTCCCTTCTTTCATTTTTTGATCGTGCGTTGAGATAACTTGAGATTGACTTTCGAATGTTTCTTTCATAGATTTCTAGGACATGCACACCATCATCTGCTGGATGTGTTGCTGGACGTGGTACTACCTGGGGTGGAAGTCAAGTTGGGGTTCATCATATTAGAAGACAGACTGCTCCTCAACCTTAAGTTGGGAACATGGGTCAAACCCAAGCTGTTATTTCAGATCAAGTGCAAGAGCAGGGAGTTCAGAACGCTCCACAACCAGTGCCAACTGTTGCCTTACATGCAGATGCAGTAGCAAGGTTATTGAATGTGTTAGAGGCATTGGTGCCTACTCAGGAAGGATGTTCAGCTCCTCAGGCTACTTTACAGACACAAGCACCTACACAGACTCAGCCTTTCGGGAATAAGGAATTATCTGCTGATAATTTAGCAGATCCTCAAAGTTTCTTGGATAGGACACTTAAGGCATTACGTGCTCTTGGATGTTCTAGTGAGAGAGTCGTGGAGCTCGCAGCATATAAACTAGAGGATATGGCCAACACATAGTATGAAACTGTATTGCTAGGAAGGCCGGCAGGAGCACCACCACTAACATGGGACGAGTTCAATAAGTTGTTCAAGAATCATTTTCTTCCAGACAGTCTGATGCAACAACATGCTAGAGACTTTGAAAGATTGGTTCAGACTCCAGATATGGATGTGTCAACATATAACACTAAGTTTTGTAAACTGACTATATGTGCTCCTCACTTAGTGCCTACCGAAGAAGCTCGAATTAAAAGGTTTGTTGATGGATTGGTTGGTCGTCTATACACTGCAGTAGCCCCACAGATGAAGACTTTATCCTACTCTGATGTAGTCGACCTTGCTAAAAAGATTGAAAACAAGGACATGAAGAGCGTGCAACTAGTGAATTACATAAGAAGGCCAAGACAGGAGTGGATTTCAGTGGCGGTTTTAGTGAAAATAAAAGAGCAGGAAATCAGGGACAACAAAAACAATAGGGTTCTCAGACAGGGACAAACATGTCTTCACAATCCACATACAGACCACATTACAAACAAGGTAATAGGGCACCATCATCTTCTAGACATCGTAATTCTGGGGAAATATATGCCACTACTCCAATCTTCCAGACCTATGGTAGATCATATTTGAGCCAATGTCGTGTTCTAATGGGAGAGTACTTTCGGTGTGGCTAGTTGGGACATCACTTAAGGGACTGCCCTCAGCCTCCGAGAAATTTCAACCAGGCTTCTATTCACTCAGCTGCACCGAATCAAACTACTCGTAATACTTCAGGTGCTACAAGTACAGGAAATAAAGGTCGAGGTTCTGTAGATCGTGCTACTGTGAATCTAGGACAAGGGAATGCTGGTAGAGGTCAGGCAAGAGTTTTTGCATTTACTAGACAGGATGCTCAAGAATCGAATGCAGTGGTTACAAGTATTCTTTCTATCTGTTAATTTGGTGCACTTGCATTGATTGATCCGGGATCTACTCACTCTTATGTGTCCTTGTACTTTGCTTTGAGGTTTAGTAGACAGCCTAAGCTATTGACTGATCCTTTTCTAGTTGTTACTCCTGTTGGAGAGTCTCTATTAGCTGAATACGTGTATCGTGCTTGTCAAATTCGGGTCGAGGGTAGAGATACTCTAGCTGAACTTATTGTACTTGATATGATTGACTTTGACATACTGATGGGAATGGATTGGTTATCTTCTTGCTATGCTATGGTCGATTTTCATGTAAAGATAGTAAGGTTTGAGATACCAAATAAACCCAGTTTTTTTCTCAGAGGGAGTCAGGTTATAGAGACTTGCAAAATTATATCTTTTATAAAGGCTCAACGACTTCTGAAGAAAGGTTGCTGGGGTCTCTTAGCTATTGTAAATGACACAAGAAAGAAAATAGTTAGTACATAAAATGTACCAGTAGTGAGAGAATTTTCTAATGTATTTCCTGAGGATTTTCCACGATTGCCTCTAGTAAGAGAAATAGACTTTGGTATTGATTTGCTACCAGACACACAACCCATATCCATACCCCTATATCGAATGGCACCAGCAAAGTTGAGGGAGCTAAAGCAACAGTTACAAGATTTGTTAGATAAAGGTTTTATTAGACCTAGTGTATCACCATAGGGTGCACCAGTACTGTTCGTAAAGAAGAAAAATGGATCCCTAAAGATGTGCATTGACTACAGGCAGTTGAACAAGATAACAATACGCAATAAATATCCTTTACCTCGTATAGATGACATGTTTGATCAATTACAAAGAGCTGTCCACTTTTCAAAGATTAACTTCCGTTCTGGTTATCATCAACTTAGAATAAAAGATGAAGATATTTCTAAGACTACTTTTAGAACTCGATACGGGCACTATGAGTTGCTCGTGACGCCTTTCGGACTGACTAATGCTCCAGCGGCATTCATAGATTTAATGAATAGGGTTTTCAAGCCGTTTCTGGATATATTTGTGATAGTATTTATTGATGATATCCTGATATATTCTCATAGGCAAGAAGAACACAAGGATCATCTCAGGACTGTGTTGCAAACTTTGCGAGAACATCGACTTTATGCTAAGTTCTCGAAATGTGAATTGTGTCTAGACTCGGTAGCATTTTTAGGGCATGTTGTATCAAAAGATGGAATTATGGTAGATCCTAAGAAGACTGAAGCTGTGCAGAAATGGCCCAGACCTACTTCTCCTATAGAGATTCACAGCTTTTTAGGCTTAGCAGGCTATTATAGGCGTTTTGTGCAGGATTTTTCCAGAATAGTAGCGCCGCTGACCAAGCTAACATAGAAAAATACAAAGTTTTAGTGGACAGAGGAATATGAGCAGAGCTTTCAAAAACTTAAAACATGTTTGTCAACTGAACAAATATTAGCCTTACCATCAGGTTCTGGAGGATTGACAATATTTTGTGATGCCTTGTGTAAGGTCCCGTAAATAATTTTTGGTCTCAAAACTTAGTAATCTATGGTGTCGACTACGAATATATGTTAGGAATGTGTAGAATAGCTCGTCGTGGTTCGGACCCTTGGTAGTGATTTAAGCCTTTAAAAATCA
>MU718751.1:2951-13575 GCA_026770625.1 Nicotiana glauca | reverse complement strand
CTCCCTCTTCGCCTTCCGTCAACTATTTTGGTGAGCCCCATTCCTCTCGGGGCCCTACGTGGCTCAGGCCGCTTGTCTCTGTAGTTTTATTTTGCTTTTGTGTAAGGTATAGCCGGATCCTTGTTACCGGCAAGTACTGTATTATCCCGTTGTATCTTTACAGGCTCCGTAGACAGTGGATGTGGGTTAGAAGCTATGTATATTCATGTTTCTTTTGTTGGACGACGAATTGGTAATTTCACTAATTATTATGTATATATGTTTTGAAAAAGGGTGATCTAAAAATTAATTATATGGCTAGTTCTTGGAATACCGAATAAGGAAAACAAGGGGTGGCTCATGGGTTAGGAAAGGTACCCAGGTTCGCTTGACTGGGGATACCCGGTCGAGCGCCGGTCATGTCCCTCAAGTTTGGGGCATGACACCTTGAGGGTGGGATTAGGATATGTTCTCATGCAAAATGGTCGTGTTATAGCTTATGCTTCAAGACAATTGAAAAAGCACGAGCAAAACTACCCTACAAATGATTTGGAGATGGCTACAGTGGCATTTCTCTAAAACTTTGGAGACAATATCTATACAGCAAAACTTGTGAGATTTATACTGACCATAAAAGTCTGAAGTATATCTTCCAGTAGAGAGATTTAAATCTTTGGCAGCTTCGTTGGATGGAACTACTCAATGACTATGATTGTTTTATTTTGTACCCATCCTCGAAAAACCAATGTGGTGGCTGATGCATTGAGTAGAAAATCTATGGGGAGTTTGGCACATTTAGCCCCTGCAAAGAGACTTTTAGCCAAAGATATTCAGAGACTAGAAGATACAGGTATCAGATTTAGTGTCGGAAATTCAGAGGCATTGTTGGCTTGTGGTCAGACTAAGTCTTCATTAGTTGAGCGCATTAAGGCCACCCAATATGAGGATGAACGATTATGTAAATATAGAGATGAGGTCTTAGCTGGTAAAAGCAAGGATATGATTGTTTAAAGTGATGGTGTTCTTCGAATCGGTGACATGCTATGTGTAGCAGACGTAGATGGGTTGAGACATGCTATTCTTGAAGAAGCCCACAACTCTAAATACACTATACATCCTTGATCCACAAAGATGTACCATGACCTGAAGCAATTTTATTGGTGGGAAGGTATGGAGAAAGATGTTACTAACTTTGTTTCTAGTTGTTTGATTTGTCAGCAGGTCAAGGCTGAGCATTAGCGACCCTTAGGACTACTACAACAAATTGATATTCCAGAATGGAAATGGGAAAGAATTACTATGGATTTTTTCACCAGGATACCACGAACCCTTAAAGGTTATGACTCGGTATGGGTAATTGTAGATCGGCTGACACAATCAACACACTTTTTGCCGGTGAAGACCACATATGGTGGAGTCAGGTAGGCACAAATATTTATGAACGAAATTGTCTGACTTCACGGAGTTCCAATATCTATCATCTCTGATAGAGGATCACAATTTACCTCACGCTTTTGGAAATCTTTCCAAGAAGCATTGGGTACACGAGTAGATCTTAGTACTGCATTTCATCCACAGACAGACGGTCAGTCTGAACGTACTATACAAATCTTGGAGGATATGTTGAGAGCTTGCATTCTTGAGTTTGGAGGTAGATGGGATGCTTATCTACCTTTAGCTGAATTTTCTTACAACAATAGCTTTGAGTCCAGTATTCAAATGGCACTGTACGAAGCATGGTATGGTAGAAGATGTCGTTCTCCTATCGGATTATTTGAAGCTAGTGAGACTAATTTATTGGGACCCGACCTAGTACAAGAAGCTATGGACAAGGTCCAGTTGATTAGACAAAGATTTCTTACAGCTCAAAGTAGACAAAAGTCCTATGCTGATAAGAGAAGAAGAGATTTAGTGTTCACAATTGGGGATAAAGTGTTCCTACGAGTCTCCCCTATGAAAGGTGTGACGCGGTTTGGGAAAAGAGGCAAGTTGAGTCCCAGGTTTATAGGACCGTATGAGATATTAGACCGAGTAGGAGTGGTGGCTTATCATTTGGAACTTCCTCCTGAGTTGTCCTTTATTCATCCAGTGTTTCACGTCTCAATGTTAAGAAAATGTATATCAGACTCATCTCAGGTGATTGAAGCAGCGACTATACCACTCGATAAGAGGTTGTCTTACGAGGAGGAGCCAATGGCTATTATTGATAGACAAATAAGAAAACTGCGGTCAAAAGAAATCGTGTTCGTGAAAGTCTTATGGAGAAATCATACAGTTGAAGAAGCTACATGGGAAATAGAAGATACTATGCGAGTCAAGCACCCCCATTTGTTTCAGTCTACAGGTATGTACTTGAGTTAAATTCGGGGACCGAATTTCATAAGGTTGGGAGAGTGTAATAACCCATATTTAAAAAGAGGACATAATTGTCCTTTAGCTAGAACTTAATTAAAAAAAGGACAAAAGAGGAAAATAAGATTAATAAAAAATAATTAAATAATAAAATTAGTTGGGTCATGCCCACAAGAAAGAAGGACAGTATGTCAACACATAAAAGAAAAGGGATTAGGGTCTTTGGAATTGAGGTCCAAATATCAATTGAAGATTAGGAGAGTTAGAAGAATTGAAGAGAACAAAAAAGCAGTTTAATTACCCATGATTCACGGAGGATAAAAACGTGCAAAACTTGACACTGCAGAATTGTAAAGCTAGGAACGGTATCAACACTCAGCAACATCTGCGAATTCGAATAACTTTCGATTTCTCCGGGTATCATTTAAACTCCTTATTTGAGCCATTAATGTTAGATTATTAAATTTTCTTATTCAGTTTACTAACTAAATATCAGTCTATCTATATATTACAAAGAAGGCCAAACACACAAGTTTTTTATTTGGCGTAAAATAATGAGTAAAGGTTTTTGTAAATCGGTAGAATTGACAGATTATCGACTGGTTGAATTACCCTTCGCAGGGGTAAATATGATTAGATGAAGTTATACTCAAATATGATTCTCGATGATTGGGTATTCTTAAATAGTTATGAATTAGCCTAAATAAGAAAATTAACATGAGATCGATATTATGTAATTATAGATTGATTGGAGGAATTTATATGAGTTGCTTGAGGTGAAGCAGTTGGTATTTCAGCACGAGTACTATGAGTAGTATCTTACCGCAATTTATGTTTTCATAACTTGCATGATTTACATATGATTTTTAATATGAATATGTTACCGATTATTTAAGTTGCATGTGGGACAAGTCTTTTACTGGATATGATATCAAAATAGTTATTTGAGATGGTTATCGTGGCTTTAAATATTTCCGTTGTCACTAGATTTGTTTTACCGTTACTTGAATTTACTGTTATCGAAAGGAAATTATATAATTTGATAAGAACCAAAATGCCTTATATTGTTTTAAAATAGTTTCTACGAGTATATACGGATTATAGAGACAAGTATAAATCGAAGTAGACATTGAAGGATCCCGTAGCTAACGGTGGGTTCATTAGACCTGGTGCACCTTATAATTACCGATTAACATTATAGCCCTCGCTAATGGGAAGGTAGAACTAGTATACCATTACTGATTTCCCTCGAGTAGGGACTACCGTTATGTATGACTTCTTGCAAAGAAGTCCACAGTTATATCTATTACATAATCCGTTCATTGAAACCTCCCAAAATATGAATACTGATATTATACAGTGGTTACCGAGCTTATTACTGAATTTATAATTATATTTTAATACAAGAAAAGCATGATGAGACTGAAAATTATTTATTATTTCTGAAAGGGCATTTTTATGTATTTTCTCTTTGAGATACTAGCATGTTTCTGACTTGTCCCCAAATTAAAAACGGTTGTGGTTAAGTGTTATTACTCACTGAGCTAGCGACTCATTCTCTGCTAATTGTTTTTACAGAGACAGCAGTTGACGCAGGCGATGATTTCGTTAATTAGAGCGCACAGGTTGAGAATTCCTGGTGAGCCTTGCAATTATTCGCGTGGGCGGAGATTTTTATCAATTGTTATGGTCTTTTCTTTGAATTGTTAGAGTTGCTCCATACTCATTCTTTTAGAGTCATGTGTATTATTTTTCTATTTGTCTTATCTCGAGTATCGTTCTTTATTATCAAAGTCAGAGATATATTAGTATTTCTGGTTGTTAGTGGGTTGATTAGTCATGGTGAAGACTATTTTGGTTGATTAATAAGTTATCGATTGTTTGAATTTCTATTATTGTGTTTGGTTGCTGATTTGAGACATGAAAATTTTTGGGATGGTCCAAAAACAGGAGAAACTCTGTCCGATTTTCTATAAAATTACCGACGAGGCTTACTTGGGAGCACTTGCTCCTAAGCACCGGTCACAATCCTAAATTGGGTCGTGACAGTATTTATCATGAACTAGAAATTACCCAACGAGGGTTCAGTACTTGAAGGTGCTAAAGTAAAATGGAAGGTGTTGATACCCAATTTTTTCCTATGTATTTTTATACCCCAATAAATACTTTCAAATAGCATTCATATGCATATATAAACATCCCCAAAGGTTTTGGAATTTTCCCAATTTTTAAAAATTTTTAGAATTAATTTATTATCTATTTTAACAGTATAAAAACTCAATAATTATTCCAAAATTATCCTTTTTACGAGTCAGTTATTTTCCATTATTATATTTAAACCAAATATGATTAAGGTAATTTTTGCATATTTTTTATAAATTTATTTGATATTTTTAAAGCTAAATTGTTCAAAATTGCAATTATAGCCAATGTTATAATTAACCGCGTTTTATAATTATAAAATTGCTCCAGATATTTTTAAATTAATGTTTACATGTTATCAATTAGTATTGTATTTTTAATTTGTTTTAAAATTATTTTTAACTATTTTAATTAATTAAAAAAGGGAAAAGTGGCTATTCAAAGGCTAGCATATTTCCATTTCAATTATAACCACATTTGACCCCAAATTAACCCCAATTAAACTACTCAATTACTCGACCCATTTCTAAATCCACCCGACCACCGTTTTAATCCTGGTCGTTGATCATTTTGATCAACGACTACGATCTCCCCATTCCTTTTTAATTTCACAACACCCCTAAACCCTACTTCATTTAGTCAAATCAGCCGCCCCTAGAATCCCTTCGTCTCAAACTCTCTCTAGCCTCCCTCCGAAACCCTAGCCCCACTCCATTGGTTTCCACCTTGTTTCATCGGAATCAATGGCGTCCCAAGCCCTGGGTAGCCTATACTCACCCTTACGTACCCCCACACCCCTGTTACTCGAAGATTCAAGGTTCAAGCTTGAAGTTCTTCGCTCAGATCTCCGCCGATTCGAGTGTTACGACCATCTCCGGCTCAACTCCGGCATATCTTAGCCCTACGAGTCCATCTCTGACTCATTCGACTCGGAGCAGACCATTTTTCCAGGCCTCTCTCACTTCTAGGGCTCTTCTGAAACCCTAGCCCCGAGGTTTTCCTATTTTCTCTAGATCTGCTCTAGATCCATGTTTATTTTAAGTTTTTCAAATGATTTCTTAAATCTCTTTCAAAATTTTGCTTTCAAAACTGTTCATCTTCTCCGACTTAGGGTTACTTCAATTTTACCTGTTCTACTATGTTTCGTATATGTTTCTTTTACTGTATTTGCTCTATCATGGCTCCTATGTGCTCCTACTGTGATTCCTACATGTTTTCTTCTACTATGCTTTCTTCTATCGATCCGTATGATTCCTTTTACTGTATTTTCTTTCACCATGTTTTTGTAAAATATTATTTTAGTTCCTGTGGGTTTTTCTGAATGTATTCTTGCCTGATTTATTTGCTTTCATCTCTACACTCGATTAATAGTAGAAACCCTAGAATTTGGGGGTTTTCAGTCGAGTTTTTCAGACCACTTGTATGTGATTTTGTCTGCTTTCTCTTCTCTGAGTTAATCTGATTTAAAAAACCCTAATTTCCGAACTCTCTTTGTTTCTCTATGTGATTCTGATTCCGGCTAAGCTTTGCAAGACCTTTCATCTGACATTTTGCATGTCATTCGATGTTTCTCCTTACTTAATAGTTCCCTACTCACTAATTTTGGTCGCATGACACTTTTCTCTGTTTTGAATGCTGCCTCGCATGTTCTAAAACTCATGCACTCTTTATATGTTGATTTTTCCTCTCCAAACAACCTTTTATTTTGGGTACTGATCTCAGACTGACATTGTGTGAACTTGATTGATTCTTTCCTTGTCTAAATTGAACCTTCCTACCCCCTTATTTTCTGACTTAGTTCATTATTGATTTCGAATCTTTGATTCCCCGATTTACTATGTACTAGTTGATTTACTTCTTGCCTTATTTACTTAAACCGTGTGTTTTAAACTTTCCCTTATGAATCTACCCCTTATTTGCATACTGTGCATGATATGCTACTTGATTCCCTTTCCTTAAATAACTCTATTCCTTTACTGTTCAAATTTAAACTCCCTGATTAAAGGAATTCCCTTCTATTGATTGTTTTCTGATTGATACTCGATTATTTTCCTTCCTTGTTTGCCTGCCTGACTTCAAGTATAAATACATACTCCTCTCTTCACTCCATCATCGAATTCTGACTGAAAATAAAATCATAATGCACACCTCTGTCTTGAAATATTCTTTACTACTACCATTACTACTCTCTATTTTTCTATACCACTACTGAGCATTCTGCATCTTTACATCCTACTGTCTGAATTCCTAAGTCCTTGTGGGAGCTTCTTGAGTTTGTTCCTATTGACTGCCTGGATGTTTGTTTGCTGTTGCTATTCTACTATTCTAAACTTGCAACTGGTATGTTTTCCTAGTTAAATAGTACCCTTGTTATATGTTCAACTTCTCTGCTTCTACCCTTTCTTTCTTTGTGTGTTTACTTGTGCTTTCCTGCACTATGTGATTATCTTCAAGCATGCTATGCCTCTTTATGTTATGCTTTTAACCCTTTCCCTCTATTCCCTTTGTATGTGAGTATTTTCCTTAATCATGGCAGCACTTTGAATTACTTTCTATGATCTAGAACTAAGACTCTTCTGAGTCTTTACTCAATTTCTTTCCCATTCCCTTTCCCCTCTATGTGCTGAGCTTTAATTTAGGTCTGTTGGTGTCCTAATCACCATTCAGACCTGAGTTTGACTCTATAAGAGTCAGCTCTTATTTATTTGAATCTGAGCAAGAGGTTTGGGGTGTGCCAGCCTATGCCATGGCTGGGTATGACCACCTCACGCTGAGGTTCCTCCCTCACTTTGCCCTTACTCCTAGTTCTTATGTTCTACCCCCCTTTGGTAAGCCATGCTTAGGGACCCTAGAGCTCCCTCTGAACTTGGATGCCTGAGGGCTGGTAATTCCACACATTGCACTACTCTGTTACAATATTCATTCTTCAGAGTGTAAGCATTGCCTGGGCTCTTGAAGCTTCTTGGAACTTTGAAACACTCTGAATAAGAGAAGGCCCTAGAATCTGGAACCCGGATTTGGTAAAACACATATATTGGATATTGAGATTACATTAGGCAGTTTGGATCTAGCTGTGGGCTATGATGTATTTTATTTTTCTTACTTTTGGCTCTGTAATAATAACTTTGTAAAAGAACTTGGGGAGTATAGTAGTAAAGGGTATGAGATGGGTTTTAGTTGCTTGCATATGTTAAAGGGTAGATATCATGCTTATAGGATTTTAACACTTTGAATCACTTAGATATCATGCCTATAGGATTTTAACACTTTGAATCACTTAGATATCATGCCTATAGGCTTTTAAAACATTTAAATCACCTAGAGATCATGTCTATAGGATTGCATTCTTCTTCATTCAAGTATATAGAAACCATGCCTATCGAATTGCATAAAAGATAGGCAAACAATAGGGTAACACAATGCTCGCATGCCTTAAACGTTTAAAATAGCATTGAGTAAATGAAAACCAAAGTAGATATCCTGCCTATAGGATCTCAAAGTTCGCCTAAGTTTATAATCAGTAATCTGGCAACTATTTTCAACGTTTTCAACAGATTCGTCCCAACCTGTCTGCGACTTCTAAACTCGTGTTTCTATCTCTGAAATCACTTTTCTAACTCTCTCTCTGAACTTTACTCATGAAATTACTTTCAAAACAGTTTTCAAGANAAGCTCCTGCTTCTATTTCCAAACTTTTCCGTATTAGGTCCTTAATTAATAATTCGGTAAAATGCTCCAGATCCTAACAATTGGATCCAAGTTGCCTAATGTAGACCTTTTATATAATTCTCTGTGTTAAACTGGTCCGTTCGCCGCTCAATTTTAATTTAAGACCAAACCAGTATATGCAAGGCATGCTAAACTATATGTTATATGTTTAAAGGGGTTTCTTTGAGCCTTAGTTTGTCTTCTTGTTCTTTCCCCTACTTGGTATTTGTTTTGAATGACGAATTAGACTTTTATCCTTTGAAACTCCATGCAAAGCCCCCATCCCTTTCTTCCCCTTTTAGGATTAGAAGTCCTAATACCCTAGGACTGATAGGTTGGGACGGGTACTAGCATGCAATAAGTAAAACGAGACTAATCGCGTTTAAATACCTTAACGGGTTAGGAAGGGTAGAATATGGATATGATGACTGGTGCATTAATATCTCGTGTAAGAATGATTGCTGGGTATTGCACCAAAGTGATCCATATAATACTTAAACCTTGGAGCCCCTTTCTCCTTCTTTATTTATTGATGTTTTGTCTTAGATTAATGTTTTCCTTCAACTAAGCTTCCTCTTTTCAAAATAACTTGTGTCCTTCTTCTTTCAAAATTTTCAACTTGTTTATACTTCCTATGTGCAAACTTTGATAGTTTATTCCTATTCTTCTTAAAGTCACAATTAAGCATGGCCGGGTACCACACTAGTGGATATTGAGGGATGCCTAACACCTTCTGCTCGAGATAATCTCAAGCCCTTACCCGAACTCTAGTTTTCTTTCAAAATCTTCTTCTTTTCTTTTAAAGTGTCCTAATGAACTATTATCATTAGGTGGTGACTCTCCAAAATCCATAACCCAATTGCCCAAGAAGGGAATAGAAGAGTCATTTCATCCATAATGTCGAAACCCACTTTCCGCCTTAGAAAAACGGGGGCGTCGACAGCATGGCGACTCTGTTGGCGATTTCTTTAAGGCTTCTACCATTACATGCTTTTGTGACTTTATTGCTTCCTTAATTGCATTTACTTTCTGTCTTTAACTGTTTCATCAAAAATACTAACTTGGCTCTTCATGTTTTTCTTTCCCTTTAATTTCTTCTTTTACTGCCTTATTATTTCAATTCCGTTGTAATTTCCGAGTATTTATTGTAATCTTTATGAATGTGAAAATACATGCAATTTGCTTCATTATTGTAACTGCATTCCTCAACATCATATTCCACTCATGCCAAAACAAAGCCTATAGCAACGCTTATAATGAGTGGTTGCGCCTTTCCAATATTATAACTCCCTAAATGTGGCAAAGGCATATTTGCGGTGAAACCAGTCGATCAATGGTGTAGTCGACGGTTCCGCGCCTTTCCCTCTTAAGTTGTCCGCTCAAGGGTACCTTGTCTAGCACTTCAAAAGTAGAAACCTTATTCCATTAAACTGTTCATGCATCATGGTCAACCCTAGCAGAGTCAGTTATGTGTCCACATAATGACTCCTTAAGATAGGCTAAACCAAAGTCCATCAGGTTTCCTCGAAACCCAAACGGACGCCTCCACATTATGTGCATTTATTTGCAGAACTAAATGCCTTTTGCTAATTATTGATTTAAATAGTCGAGTCTAGTGGGGTTAAGGGCCTAACACTTTGTTTTGTAGAAAATGAGGCACGAAGTCCCCATATTTGGTATGGTATCCAACATTCACCCAAGGTTGCTAAGCTGGTGGGAAGATCTTCATGCCAGCAATCAAACCCTCATCCGCAAGTACTTAGGGAATTTGCCCTCACTTCTGGAAATCTAGCCTAACAACAAAATCATAGAGGATGCCACTTTGTTCTGGGATAGTGATCGATCGGTGTTTCACTTCGGGGATTTGGAAATGACTCCTTTACTGGAAGAAATAGGGGGGTTTAGCTGGTATCCCTTGGGAGAATCCTGGCCTGCTTATGCCGGAAAACCGCAAAAGTAGAGGTTTCCTTAAGATGATGGGACTCAAGAAAAATCCCGACCTAGCTTGTCTGAAGACTCCTATATACCATTTGATTTCTTGTACGAGAGGTATGGCCATAGCAAATCCTATCGCACCTACACTGAGTAGTTCGCCCTCACCTCTTTAGGGCACATACATAGGAGGCTCTTTGTGTTCATGTTTTGCTTCTTGGGTATGATAATCTTTCCCATGATGAAGGCTGGGATCCACACCAAACTAGCCATGGTGACCAAAACCTTAATGGAAGGTATTGATGGGCAGACTTTCAGCATAGTGCCCATGATCATCGCCGAGATGTATCGAGCCTTGGGAAAATGTCAAAAAGGGGCTCCGCACTTCGAAGGTTGCAATCTGCTACTTCAACTTTGGCTCATAGAACACCTTTAGAAAGGCGACTACAGATAGGAAATCATACGCAGGGATTGGGATGACCATATCGCTTTTCACCACCCAAAGCGAATG
>MU718750.1:0-31142 GCA_026770625.1 Nicotiana glauca | reverse complement strand
CGGTTCTGCCGCGGTCGCGGTAGAACCGCGGCCAATCACCCTCTCTGAACTTTTCAACTTCTGAAGCTGCCTTCGACCGCGGTTCTGCCGCGGTCGCGGTAGAACCGCGGTCAAACGTATGTTCTGAATCCCAAGGGCTGGCATGGCGTAGCTTCAATGAGAATTTAAACATTTGGCCTCTTTTCTCCAATTTTTGACTCCAAAACTGCTCCTTAGCCTTCCTTATATATTTATCACCTGCAAACCATAAAAAACACTAATAAGAGCATTTTGTTATCATTTTTAGCATTTAAATTACACAAGAAGATAATTATTTAAGGTGTGATTATAGTCAAATTCACCTATTATCAGTCACCCAAATAACAAACCCTAAGATTTCTCTAAAAGTAGACATTCATCATAAATAAATACTATTTATAACACAACTCTTATTCTTTCTTCTTTATTTTATATTTTTAATTATTGAGTCACTATCAGTGTATATAACTTTAATTTATTCACCATTCTGTATCACTGATACCAAGAGAATTAGGAAGGAGAGGATTAATGACAAGGGAAAAGAAAGAATTTGGTAAGAATAAACCAAACATCTATAGGATGCTAGGCATTAATTAATACTAGTAATTACTCCCGTCATTCCAGCTTATGTGAACCTATTTTATTTTTGTTCCGTTTAAAAAAGAATGAGCTCTTTCTAAATTTGGTAATAATTTAGCTTAAACTTACAACTCTACCCTTAATGAGAAGCTTTTATAATCACACAAATACTCTGGCCCCATTTAGACTTGTTTAGGACCACAAATTTCAAAAATCTTTATTTTTTTCTTAAACTCAATGCTCAGTCAAACAATTTCACATAAATTAGAACGGAATAAATATCATTTAATTCTCATTTTGCAAGAGAATTACTTCTTCAGGTACCACGTATACAATCTTTAACCTCGTTATGCTTGATTTTGGAAAAGAACGGAAGCTCCAGTCCAAAAGAAAGGAAAATAATTGGCACTTATCTTTTCTTTTGGGAGAGACTCTTATTTAAAATATTTTAGAGTAAAAGAAAGGAAAATAATTGCACTACTTTATCTTACTTTTGGATCCAACAGAAAAATCAAATTTTCCTTTCCGTTTTTCTTTCAGCCAAACATAAAAGGAAAGTTTTCAACTATTTCTATCTCAAGCTGTCAAGCATATTAATTCCAGCTTCTTATGTTTGTTTGATGTTTTTTTTTCAAAAATAAAAATAAGCTCTGAATGAATTGCTCTTCATTGGAAAAGTTTCTTTCATTCATAAGACGTCACAAAGCTTTAAAATGACTATAATCAAGGCGAGATACAAAAATATAAATGATCTCCTTGAGAGACAAACTCAAGACCTTCACTTACTAAACAAGAAGTCTAATCAACTAAGTTACGAGAGCTTGTTGCTCTCTCGCTTTAGTTAAAAATAATTGATTCCTTATTTTAGGACTACATGTGTCTTTGCTACTTTTTCGGTTCACAATAAGTGTCTAATTTACTTTTAGCACGTCCATTAAGAAAATACTAAATTCTATATAAAAATACCTATTATGACTAAACTACTCATAACTAAACATTTAATGTGAGGAGTAAGAAATTTTTTTAGGGATATGTACATAGGGGTTATTTTGTAAAAACAAATTGAATTCTTTCTTGATTACATAACTAGACACTTATTTTGAACCAAAATGAAAAAGTAAATTGTACACTTATTGTAAACCGAAGGGAGTATAAAATTCAAATATAGCTATAAATGTAATTTCAAGTTGCCCAAAGATCAGTTGCATACTTGTATTTCGACATAAACTCCAATCGGAAAAATCAAGATAAAGATTTAGTAAAAGACCAGTATTTAACATGATATACACCTTCAGACCAAATATTCAATATTTCATTTAAAGTTCAAATAATCATGGTCAATAATTAATACTATATGAAAAAAATGAAATTTAATAATTTGCAAATGCCGAAATAATTTATGCCCAACCAATAGTTCCCAAAGATTGCATAAATGAACATCAAGACATACAGACCGTGTATTAAATTACAAGCTGACAAAATTAAATAATAATAGGACTAATAGGAATACTGTAGATGAACAAATCGTACGATCCACAATCGCCATGTTATTAATAACGTAACAAAGCTATTGTGATTTAGTCAGAATTTGCATGCTCTCAAACATCTATATGTGCACGTACGCCCATTTCGGAGAATATACCCCTGATAATTAAACTTAGCTTGCTTTCTCATTTTCTCTTATCTTAATCATGAATCCTTTCTTCAATATTCCAAAATTCAGTGGGTGGTTCTATGCTCTAAACAGAGCTCGAGTTCACTTCATTTTGAGTCAGAGGCCTCGTTATCTGAGCCAAATTAGCGAGAATAATCTTGAAACTCACCCATGGCAATCCAAAGAGGGCTTAATGAGATGTTCTGCAAATTATTTTCCTTTGACACCAATTAGTTTCTTGGAGAGAGCAGCTAAGGTTTTTAGAGACAGAACTTCAGTAGTGTATGGCTCTTCTGTTAAATACACCTGGGAGCAGACTCATAAAAGGTGTTTAAAGTTGGCTTCTGCTCTCTCTCATCTGGGGATTTCTCGTGGGGATATTGTAAGTTTCTTCTCATCCAAATGTTTCTGCTCAAATGGTTAACAGAAAAAGAAAAAGAGAATTCACGCAAATCCTATAATTGTGTTACACATGCAAAAGGGTGTAGGGAAATACTATACTTGTTTTTAATTTGTTGGGTAAAGATTGTTTAAAACATATTTGTTACTAGGTACAAAAAGAACGTGTATATATATATATATATATATATACACGCACTCACACACGCATCAACAACAATAACAAAACTCCAGTGAAATCCTACAAGTGAGATCTGGGGAGGGTGTGTACGCAAACCTTACCCTTACCTTATGATGGTAGATAGGCGGTTTCCGAAAGACCCTCGGCTCAAGACAATAAAAATGAAGCAATAGAGAAACAATAGCAATAGCAAGGTAATAAAACAATGGAATAATACAACGAGTAATAACAGAGATCCAAGGATACAAAACTACAAGAATAGAGCCATTCATACCGATAATAATGACTACACTGTATAAAAACAAGGGACTAGGAATAGGAAAACACCCGACTAGTAGTACTACTGGTAAGACAAGGGGAAACTCTTAGACTGTCTTGTAGACAATAAATTTGGGTAGAAAAAGAAAATTGCAATCACAAACAACTATAAAGAAAAAATAATTTTATTGATAAACGTTGTAGGTTACAACTCTGTTTATCCTTTGATTCTTCCCTCCGATTTATTCTATGTGATTCGAGGGCCTTAGCGGCGTATTTCTCGAATGTAGGACTTTAAGCAAGACATATTTGACATGTCTTTGATCTCTTGATGAATATTCCAAGAGTTTCATAGAATTTCGGAGATCTCATATTTGATCTTTTTGTGCATACTCCGAGAGTTTATGGAATTGCTGAGATCCTCTTTGAAGGACATATGTAGCCTTATTTATAGGCATGAATTAGGGTTTGGGTGGAGTAGCCACCAAATAACCCTAATAGACTCCTAATATTTCAAGAGTTGTCTTGAATTTAGGATTTTCCTTGATCTGTTAAAATTTTTGTGTCTACATGTTTATCAACCCATCACCCTAATTTCGGACCTCCACACCTTTGTCCTCGGTAAACAGGAGCAGAGCTATGTTCTGCCTAATCACCTCATCCCAATTCTTCTTAGGCCTCTCTCTACCCCTCCTCAGACTCGTCATGGGTAACCTCTCGCACCTCCTAATCGGGGCATGAGAGTCTCTGCTCTTCACATGTCCGAATTGGATTCCTTTTTAATGTTCTTATGTGTCCGTACTTTCTTTCTAATGTGTAATCTTTGTTAGCCTGCAGAAGTTTCGGGGGTTTGTAAACTGATAGTAATTCACATAATTTCAGAGACAGTCCACTCAACTTTATAAGTACCTAAGGTCATTTCCAACCCTTGCCATAAAATAGAGTAAATTTTAAAATCGAGCAAAGTCACTCCAATCATTACTCCATTTTTTATTTCAAAAATAATATTTCATTTTATATTCTTCTCTCTCTTCAATATTATATTATTATCTTTTATTTAATTTTTTTTTCTTCTTTTTACATATTAATCACATATGAAGAATACGGGTAGGCATGTTTGGAGTGGCTCACTAGGCTGTTCAATATTATTTTTAGGACGAAGAAGATGTTCGATGAATAGAGGTGGAGTACGATGATTCCTCTATATAAAAACAAGGGCGTTATCCAAAGTTGCAATAATTATTGGGGGATTAAGCTGCTAAGCCACACTATGAAAGTTTGGGAGAGGGTGGTTGAAGTGAGGGTGAGGACCTGTGTGTCCATTTCTTAGAACCAGTTCGGTTTCATGCGGGGGCGTTCGAATATGGAGGCCATTCACATTGTGAGGAGATTGATGGAGCGGTGTATGAAGATGAAGAAGGACTTGCACATGGTGTTCATTGACCTAGAGAAAGAATATGACAAAGTCTTGAGAGAGGTGCTCTGGCAATGCTTGGAGGCTAAAGGGTTCCCAGTAGCCTACATTAGGATGATTAAGGATATGTATGATGAGACTAAGACTCGGATTAGGGTAGCGGGAGGAGACTCGGAAGACTTTCCGGTTATAATGGGGTTGCACCAAGGATCAACTCTTAGTCAATTCCTATTTTTCTTGGCGATAGACGCATTGACGAGGCACATTCAAGGTGCGGTGCCATGGTATATATTTTTTGTTGATGACATAGTTTAATTGACGAGACGCGGGGTGGTGTTAACAAGAGGCTGGAGGTTTGGAAGTAGACCCTAGAGTCTAAGGTTTTAAGTTGAGTAGGATCAAGACGGAATACATGGAGTGCAAGTTTAGCAACGGTACCCAGGAAGGGGATATTGAGGTGAGGCTTGATATGTAAGTCATCCCCAAGAGAGGTAGTTTTAAGTATCTTGGATCTACAATACAAGGTAACAGAGAGATTGATAAAAATATCAGGCATCGTATCAGAGCAGGATAGATGAAGTGGAGGCTCGCTTCCGATGTCTTGTATGATAAGAATGTACCGCTGAGACTTAAAGGTAACTTCTACAAGGTTGTAGTTAGACCGACTATGTTGTATGAAGCAGAGTGTTAGCCGGAAAAGAACTCTCATACCCAAAAGCTAAAAGTAGCTGAGATGGGGATGTTGAAGTGAATGTGTGGGTAGACCCGGTTGGATAAGATTAGGAATAAAGTTATTCGGGAAAAGGTGGGAGTGGACCCTGTAGAGGATAAGATGCGGGATACTAGGTCGAGATGATTCGGGCATGTTGATAGGAGAAGTATACAAGCCACAGTTAGAAGGTGCGAGCGATTTGGCTCAGTGGACAGCAGGAGGGGTAAAGGTAGGCCTAAGAAGTCTTGGGAAGAGGTTATTAGGCGGGACATGATGCAATTGGAGCTGACTGAGGACATGGCCCTACACAGGAGGGTGTAGAGGTAAAAAAAATTAGGGTAGAAGGTTCGTAGGTAGTCGAGCATTTCTCTTTGCCTTACTCATTTCGCTAACATTAGTGTTAGTGTGATATCTTTTATTCATAGATGGCTATTACTACCTAGAGTTTGACTGCATTCTTGGATTCGATCTTATTTCATCTTGATGTTATTTCTACTTGTTGCAATTACTTTTTCTTTCTCGGTCGTTCTCTGGTCGAGGGTATATCAGAAACAACCTCTCTGCCCTTCCAGGGGTAGGGGTAAGGCTGCGTACATCTTACCCTCTCCAGACCCCCACTTGTGGGAAACTATTGGGTTTGTTGTTGTACATATTCATCACATATAATTTATATTCATTTCTTATATAACCATTTAATATAAACTTATTATATACCATAAAGTTTTAAATAATAACGGACAATTCAAAATAAAAGTAAAATCTTTGAGATACAAGATAATTAAATACATATTACATTATGGTAAAATTCAAATTAAAGAGATAAACTAAAAGAGCTAAATAATAAAAATAATAATAAAGTAATAAGAAATAGTAATGGAGGAGATGAATAGTGTCACTCCAAATTCATCCCTCATTTTGCAGCCAAAAATGCGGCGGCGTCGGAGACTAATTACTCCAAAAACCATTTGCATTATAGCAAATGTTGGCGTTGGAGATGCCCTAAGACCGGATATTCTTGTGTGAAACTATTTATGTCACATTATATAAAAAAAAAAAAGGAAATCTGGATTCTGGACGATGGATGAGTGTCTCAGATGTATTCATGTTTGCCAAGTTTTGAGTGGTATATAATTAGATACTTCCTTAGAGGAGACAAATTAAAAGCTCTTTCCTATATTTTTTTATCTTGTAAGAAGTTAAGATAGAAGCAAGAATTTGATGAAATTGTTGCCTACTTTACCCGATTTTTTGCTCCTTAAAAGTTAATTAACAGTTAAATATAAGCCATGGGCCTAACTCACACCCCAAAAGGGGGAGAAATTAAAAAATAGCCAAATTTACCACTGGTCGTTGAAAAATAGCCAAGTTTCAAAAGTCATCAAAATTTAGCCACTTTAAATCTGAGCGAAAACATTGTTCAAAATCCGGAAAAATACGCCCGTAAATTTTACGAGAGTTCCAGCATAAGTATGCTTGAACTCCCGTAAATTTTACAGGAGTTCCAGGATAACTATGCTGGAACTCCCGCAAATTTTACGGGAGTTCAAGCATAATTATGCTGGAACTCCCGCAAATTTTACGGGAGTTCCAGCAAGTATAATTGTCCAGTATAATATACTGGAGTTTGGAGCACTGGTGTTCCAGTCTCCCGCAAATTTTACAGGAGTTAGCAAAGTATACCGGTCCAGCATAATATGCTGGAGTTCGTACACAAATGCACCAGAACTCCCGTATATTATACTGGACTGATCCTTATTGCAGCAAAATAGTGGCTATTTTTCATTGACTTGGTAAACGCTGGCTATTTTTCATTGACCAGTGTGAAAACTGGCTATACCATAATATTTTAACCCCAAAAGGGATCTCATCCCGGTCCGATGTGGGATTCATTCCATTCATTGCTAACATCTTATAGCCCGTTTGGCCAAGCTACAAAAATCAGCTTATTTTGAGAAACATTTTTTTTCAAAAGTACTTTTCTCAAAAGTACTTTTGGTGAGAAGCAGTTTGTGTTTGGCTAATTAGTTTGAAAAGCACTTCTGAGCAGTAATTAGTGTTTGACCAAGCTGTTAAAAACTGTTTCTAAGTGTATTTTTCTCAAAAGTGCTTCTCAAAAAAGTGCTTTCGGAGAAAAGCTACTTTTTTCTGCTTCTCCAAAACTGCTTCTGCTTCTCCTCAAAAGCACTTTTTTTCCTTCCAGAAGCTTGGCCAAATACCTCAATTTTTGGCCGAAAGTGCTTTTGGAAAAAAAAAAAAAAAAAGAAGCACTTTTGGCCAAAAATAAGCTTGGCCAAACTGGTTATGAGCCCGTTTGGATTGGTTTAAAAAAAGTGGCTTTTAAGCACAAGTGCTTAAGCACAAGTGCTTAAAATCAGCTTTTAAGTGCTGGAGCTTATTTTATAAATAAGCAGTTACATGTTTGGATAAAAGTACTGAAACTTAAAAAAAGCTGTTGAAGTGTTTGGCAAACAAGTGGTGGTAAGAACTTTTTCTTATTAAAAAGATGAAAATATAAAAACTTTGGCATTATAAAAATGAAGATGAAGAGGAAAGAAGAGGGTAATTTTGGCATTATAAAAACTTATAAGGGCAAGAGAGTAATTTTATTGGTCAAACTAAAATGGCTTTTAAGCCAAAATAGAAAAAGTTGGGGTCAGCCAACTTATTGCTTTAAGCTTTTTTTAAGCAGTTTTTTTTGTTGCCAAACAATCTAAACAAACCAGCTTTTAAGCCCATCCAAACACCTCATAGTCTGATGAGTTACCAGTAATTTTATCTAAGCAGGACATTTTAATCGGTCATTTCTCATGGTTGTAACTTTAAATTCTTCGATAGGTTGCAACGCTAGCCCCTAATGTACCTGCAGTGCAAGAGTTGCATTTCGCAGTGCCAATGGCAGGAGCTGTGCTTTGTACGTTGAATACACGCCACGATTCAGCTATGGTATCAGTCCTCCTAAGACATTCAGAAGCTAAGCTCATTTTCGTCGACCAGCAGTTATTTGAAGTTGCTCAAGGAGCACTGGATCTTCTTATTGATGCCAAAACAAAACCTCTCCTAGTATTAATCCCTGATCCTGAAAACCTCCCTCCTCCTGTTGCTATGCCCAATGTTCATGAATATGAAACTCTTCTGGCAAGCGGACGTAGTGATTTTGCAATAAAGTGGCCATTGACTGAATTTGACCCTATTAGTGTTAACTATACTTCTGGGACTACATCACAGCCTAAAGGAGTTGTTTACAATCATAGAGGTGCATATCTCAATTCTATTGCTGCTTCTTTTATTCATGAGATGGGCTCTATGCCTACTTATCTTTGGACTGTTCCAATGTTTCACTGCAATGGATGGTGCCTTAACTGGGGCGTGGCTGCACTTGGTGGCACTAGCGTTTGCCTTAGACGTGTCTCTCCAAAGGACATTTTTGATAATATATCCCTCCACAAGGTCACAAATATGAGTGGTGCACCAACGGTCTTGAACATGATAGCGAACTCACCTAAAAGTGACCGCAAACCACTTCCTCACAAGGTTGAAATAACGACTGGTGGTTCACCACCGCCTCCTCATATCATTTCCAAGATGGAGGAGTTAGGCTTTTCTGTATCTCATATATATGGGCTTACAGAGATTCATGGTCCTTGTACATTTTGCCTCCGGAAGCCAGAGTGGGAATCATTACCTCCTGATGAACGACTCGCTCTGAAAGCAAGACAAGGAGTGGAACACTTTTTTACTCAGGAAATTGACATAAGAGATCCTGACACAATGGAAAAGGTGCCAGATGATGGTAAGACATTAGGTGAAATTATGATTAGAGGGAACTGTGTGATGAGTGGATACTTAAAAAATGTTAAAGCAACAGAAGAAGCGTTTAGAGGTGGATGGTTTCATACTGGTGATCTTGCTGTGAGGCATCCAGATGGTTACATTGAAGTTAAAGACAGGATAAAGGACATTATAATCTCGGGAGGTGAAAATATTTGCTCGGTTGAGGTGGAAAGGGTTTTGCTCAGTCATCCGGCAGTCATTGAAGCAGGTGTCGTAGCAAGACCAGATGATCTCTGGGGGCAGACGCCTTGTGCATTCGTCAAGTTGAAGGATGGATTCAGAGTTGGTTCTGAAGAAATAATCAACTACTGTCGAGATCATTTGCCTCATTATATGGCTCCTCGGACTGTCATTTTTGAAGATCTGCCAATAACTTCTACTGGCAAGATACAAAAGTTTATCCTAAGGGAAAAAGCAAAGGCTTTGGGCAGTCTTTGTTCAATAAAACAAAGCAATCCTCCTCTCTATGCATCTGCTGAAGGTTAGAAAAAATTCCACTCTTATTTCAATGATGAGTCAATCTTTGGCTCTTGCTATTGTCAATCCAGTATTGTGAAAAGATCAACTTCAAAGCAAACATATCTCTGTGACTCAAATTCTATCAGGGCTTTAGCTATAGTTACCTTGAAATATTCAACTTCAATATTTGAAATTACACTCCTCTAATTAATTGCCCTGATAAATAAGCCAAATGATGTAATTACTTGTCACATCTAAACACCATGTGCTGCTGCCAGACTCAAATTTCAAGCAGGGCATGCAAAATAACACAAAGAAAAACATTAAAGAAAGAAGAAGAAATGTAAGGGAAAGGGAGAGAAATGCAGACAGAACCTGAGCTTAATAAAGAAAAAATATTTTTCAAAAAAAATAAGAAAATGATGCAGAATTGGCAATTGAGCAGTTTAATGAAGGGAGGTCGAAGAGGGTATGCTTCCCTCATTTGGGTCATCTAAGTCACAGAGAAATAAAGTAATAAGATTAGAAAATATGAGCAATAGATATGAGACGATCCTGAGCAAAAGAAATGTTGTATTCCTGAAACAGTATATTTGTGTGTGCAGCTTCTATCAGATATCTGAGGAAGTCGGATCAAGGATAAACTCCACGAAATCTCATAAATTGTTTTTAGCAGAGAAAACTCATAAGCTAGTAAACATTCTATTAGAGTATGGAGCTGACAAACAACCTTTTACAACATGTCTTATGTAGTTTGTCTCTAGAGGATGATCGATGACCCTAGTTCTAAAAAAGAGAAACTTCGTGTTTTATCAAATATGAACTGCAGGATTTTGCTTCAGATTGAGGCGAAGCATGTAAGGAGACTTTACGGAACCACAGTACAAATGATCACCAATCTTTGTGGCGCTTGACACCATTGTCAAGTCCTGATCATAATAGTGTTCGACCGGATTTCCTTGTAAATCAACAGATACAACACCTCCATTTTTCTCTGCATGAGGTTGACCAATATACTTCACCATTATAGCCATTATCTTTCTGATGAATGGATATCTTTGTGCCAAGTCCCATGAATACGTCTTCGCCTGTGAAGTAATTATCAGCACAAATGTACTGAATATGCTCATGAAAAACACTAGCATATTCAATATCACGAAGAAACTTACTGTGGCAAATGCAATCCAATAATGACCATCACCATCGTAACGAATGTTATCAGGATATCCAGGCAAATTCTCAACAAATACATCCACAGATCCTGTTCTTTCACCTTTTATGTAGTATTTCTTGCATCTCCTCCTACAATTTTATAACCATTGGAATGGAAATACTTGAACCGAAATCAAGGTGCCCGGTAAAGAAATACTAAAAGAATTAAAGACTTACAAAGGGGTTTCACAGAAAATAACAAAGTTTTGATCTGGAGATACTGCAACGCCATTAGCAAAATACAGGTCGCGAAGTAGTGTTTTGGTCTGTTTAGTTAATGGATTATAACTTAACAATCTACCGTAGGGTCTGCCTTCAAGAAAATCATAAATGTAGTCCTTGAATTTGTATTTGTAGGAAGCATCTGAGAAGTATATCATGCCATTCTCTGCAATATCTACAGCATCTGCTAGTTTGAGTTTCAGACCGTCAGCTTCCTCTGTTAGCACTTTAATTTCATCCTCTGAAGTAATGTTGAGTAGTAAGCCCTGTCTCATTTAACATTCATGAATCCAAGCAATTATAAGAGGCAGTGGCGGAAGCAGGATCTCCACGAAGGGGGTTCAAAAAAAAGTGTAGCTAGTGGGGATTGAACCTATGATTTTAGAAAGGTTTTGAACCCCTTGACTACTAAGCTACACTTTTGGGTTGTGTTAAGGGGGCTCAAAACTTAATATATAGACGTAAAAACAGATTTTATCTTATATTTACAGTGTAATATTTCGGCGAAGGGGTTCGGGTGAACCCCTTCCGCCCCTAAATCCGCCCCTGATAAGAGGTTATACCGATAACAAGCTGCTCTTATGCTTCTTGGTACAATCTCCAGTTCAATCTTGATCCTTAAAAACATAAAGGTTTATGACTTTTCTTTACTTACAACTTCAAAAGCAATTCAGTATACATTTATCTCCTCCTTTTGAAATGTTGTCCCTATAATCCACAATTCTGAAATTTTGCTTTAACTAGACAATGTTAAATATAGAACTTTATTTTCTTTAGTTTTCAAACCATTCTTACAAATTTCATGGTCTAAATTTTTTCCAATTTTCTTCTAAGAATTGTATAGTTGATAGGAATGTACTAAGTTTCTTTCATGGTCTAGCAGCTTGTTTGGATGGTTGTTATATATCATTTCATAACGTATTGTATCCTATTGTATTATTGTATTGTACTGTATCGTTTGATGTATATAATGTTTGGATAGATTGTATTGTTTGCCGTCGTTTTATGATGTTATAGACCAATAATATGAAGAATAAACTTATAATATTACAATGAAAAAGTGAGATACGAGGTACAATTATTATATAAAAAGATATGATAAAGAATAAAATAGAATTATTTAGTAATATAGAAGCAAGATGAGAGGAAAAAAAAAGGGTAACGACGCAACCACACCAAATCGGTCGTTACATAAAGTTGCACTTTTACGTAACAACGGATTTAATGTTACGATACAATAAGATTTAAGTAACTATCAAAACAAACATTGTATTTAAAATAACAATAGATAACAACCATCCAAGAAGTTTCTCTAGTACTAAGTTTTAATTCTTTCAAAATTTTAAATATCATAACATAATGCTCGCTCAATGGGTGTACATTTGTTCATTCACAAGGATTAAAAATACTGTTTTCAAATCATAGTACAGGCTAACGAGTTAACTGAAATTAACTTATCTAAACAATTAAATTTCAGATCTCCACTCTGGATTACAAATGGGACCTCAGTATAATTACTCTAAAATGGTGAGAGTTTTACATTTTTTGTTGTAATTATACTTCCGCTGTTCCAAATTTATTTGAAGGGATTCGTGGGTCAAACTACTTAATTTTGATGTATATTCGAGTATTAATTCTTTATAATTTTTAAAATAAAATTTAGATATTCAAAACTAATAGCTCGTTTGGATTAGCTGATAAACATTAGGTGCTAAAAAGTACTTTTAAGTGCTGAAACTGATTTAACAAATAAACAGGTACGTGTTTGGGTATAAGTGTTGAAATTGATAATAAATTGTTGCAGTATTTGATAAAAAAGTGTTGATAGCTCTTTTTCTGTTAAAATGACTTAAATAACCTTAGAACTGTTTACACTTATAAGAGCGTAATTTCTTCAAAATTTTAGATTCTAGAGCGATTCAAATACAAAATATTCTGCTAGTCATTTTATTTATAGTACAAATGTGCTTAGATAAGATAATTTTTATGGTAAATATAATTTATGTTATGATAAGCATATAATCATAAGTTATAATAATTAATAAATTGACAAAAACTTCTCAGTAAAAAAATAAATCTAAATAGGATAAATTATTTGAAGAGAAACAAATATTGTTTTCATCACGACAACAATTAAAAAGCAATACACAAAAAAAATTGATATGTCTAAATTTATTACATACAGTTCAAAGATTAATACATACTCACATAGATATAAGTATGCAAAGGAATAGATAATTTGCTTATCTTAAATAGTCAAGGAGAATTGCAGACTTGAAGATGTGGGTGGGGGGGAAGGGAGGGAGGGGTTTAGGTTGAATACTTGAGGCGGTGAATATCGATTTAGGAGTTTTGTTCTAAAAAAAAATGTTTTAAGGATAAAAGAATAAAAATCTTGCTTAAACTTAAAGTGCTTATAAGCTAAAACTTCATAAGCTGGGGGAGGGAGGAACCAGCTTATGGCTTATTTTTAACTTATAAGCACTTGACTATAAACACTTGGCTTATAAGTACTTTTAACTTTATCAAACGCGTAGATAAGTCAAAAAATATTTATAAGCTAGTTTGACCCGCTTACAAGCTTAGCCAAACACACTCTAAAAGTCCTTTTAAGTCAACATTGGTAATGATTCAAATCCTTATAAAAAAAATTGAGAAACTTCCAGCCGAAGGGACAGCGGCACAACTTTCCAAATAGTAGTAATACCTTCTCGTAAATTAAACGGAAAAGGGCCTGATATATCCCTCTACTTTGTTTTATTGTTCAATCTGTCCCCCGTTATACTTTCCGTTCAAATTTACCTCTGCCGTCCATCAAAGTTCTATATTTGCCCCTATTTTAATGGTCGGGACACGTGGCACATTCTGAATACGGAAAAAGGTCTGATATATCTCTATACTTTATTTTATTGTTCAATCATATCCCTCGTTATGCTTTCCATCCAAGTTTACCCCTAGTGTCCATCAAAGTTCTATATTTGTCCCTATTTTAACGGTCAGGACACGTGACATATTTTAGGAGAAAGAACCAGTACAAAAACAGACAAACTCCAAACCGCCCTAGAACCCATGACCCGCATGCTTGTTTTTCCTCTCTTAATTTTTTCCCAAACTTCTCTTAAATAAAAACTTTTAATCCGTGTAAGAGATTATCTTAGTCTGACAAAGAGATGGGGTTCAAAGATGAGGTTCTGACGCCAGCGTGACTTCGTGAATGGTCTTGAGTACTTGGGCATGTATGAAATCTTACTATATTTATTTTAGCCGTAGAAATTACTTCCCCAGCTTCATTGAACTGTTCGAAATTGGACCTAACCTCCTATCGTTGTTTTGAGATCGCCGGAGAAAGAATTCCATCAAACCCGTCTGAAGTTTCAAATTTTCTGCCACACCTATTTAAATTTTTTCTTAAATCAATGAGATTGAAAGAAAATGCATATGCAAGGAATTGTGGGCGACTTCAAGCAGTTTTGTTTTCAAAGGTGGAGTTTCATTCAGTGATAACAAGAGGAAGAAAAAAATGTAAAGGAATGAGGAGTAAGAAAATAGAAGTAAAGAAAAAAAAATGGTGGCAACAAGCAAAGAGATGGCAGAACCTTGTGTCTTTGAACCTCATCTCTTTGCGAGACTAAGATAATCTCTTACACGGAATAAAAGTTTTTATTTAAGAGAAGTTTGGAAAAAAATTAAGAGAGGAAAAACGAGCATGCAGGTCATAGGTTTTAGGGCGGTTTGGAGTTTTTTTGTTTTTGTACTGGTTCTTTCTCCTAAAATATGCCACGAGTCCCGGTCGTTAAAATAGCGGCAAATATAGAACTTTGATGGACAACAGAGGTAAGCTTAGACGGAAAGTATAATGAGGGATAGGATTGAACAATAAAATAAAGTATAGGGATATATCAGGCCTTTTTCCGTATTCAGAATGTGCCACGTGTCCCGGCCGTTAAAATAGGGACAAATATAGAACTTTGATGCACGGCAGGGGTAAATTTGGACGGAAAGTATAACGGGGGACAAGATTGAACAATAAAAAAAAGTAGAGGGATATATCAGGCTATTTTCCGTAAATTAAATGAGATAGAGGGATCAAACAAAATACTAACACATGCAACTGCTTCCATTATTTACGATACATACGAGTTACACTGTAATTCAATACGTAATCTTCAAATTTGGGCCAAGACCCACCATTTAGCGCTACACTGTGGTCCAGGTGACTCTAAGCCAGCGTTTGGCTATATATCCCAAATTTATTTTGAAAAATTTAATTTGGGTAAAATTTGATTTGAAGATGAAAATATGTTTGGACATACGTTTTCAAAACATATTTTCTAACTTTATTTTGGAAAAACATGTATATAATTTTTAAATTTTGGGATTTTGGCCCAAATTCAGTTCAATAGCTGATTTTGGGATTTGAAATTTGCGATTTGGAATTTGCCCAAAATATGGGCAAAATTTATGGCCAAATACAAGTTTTAAAAATAAATCTCAAATTTATTTCGGCAAAACTCATAGCTAAACGGGGCCTAAATCATTTTTCTACGAGTAGTATACAGCTAAGCATCTAAACAGCTAAAAAAATAATACGTGTAAAATATACCAAAACAAGGAAGATGACAAGACGTCATTTAATAACCTTGTCAGCATCGGCTACGATAACTTCGCCATAATGTCCTAATGCAACTCCAAGTGGTCTGCCGCCGGTGAAAACCCAGTCCTCCACCCTCGAATCCCCCACTGATTCATTAACTGTCACTCGTTTAACCCACCCGTCAACACAGCCAGTGTATATAACTCCCGAATTTGGATCGTAAGCTACGTCTTCAGGTGACAATAGCTGGTCAACTCCGATCTTTTCTGAGCCGCGGAGCATCTGATTGTTGCGCTTTGATACGACCATGGGTGGGTCGGTAGAGAGTACATGGGTTGGATAAGAAACCGGTTCGAAGGACTCGAGCTGGTAAACAACTACTCCTAGAATCACTGGTATTAATACTGAGATGAAAAGAGGGATAGGCCAAGAACTGGAAACAGTTCTTGTAGAAGAAGAAGAAGTTGAGCTTGAGTTGGGCATGGCTAGTGTGACTGCAAGTTGATAGCAGAGTTGCTCAGTTATGCAAGAAGATTAGGATTAACATTGAGAAATTAACAATATACAATTCGTCAGCAAAAGAGGAGGGACCTGAAGAGTATTAGTTGACTCTTCCTGGTTGCTAGCACTTAGCTTTCTTATATCAATAAATATTATGCTCCCTCCGGTCCAAAATTAATAATTTTTTTTAAATATTTTCATACAGATTAAAAAAAATTACCTTTTAGCATTAATTTATAATAGAATTGACCATATTAATCTTTACTATCTCACAGAATACTCTTGACACATATTCCAACACTATTTACTCCAAAGACAATATAGGAAAAAAGTAATTAATTCATTCTTGAAATCGAAAAAAATCACTTATTTTGGACCACGAGAAAAAGGCTAAAAAAAAAAAAAAAATCACTGGACCAGAAGGAGTACTTCATTTGTTTCGATCTGTGTGATATTGTTTAAACATCATGAGATTTCTGTGGCAGTAACTATATGTTATTTTTAAAATAAAACAAAAAAATTTACAATTAAATTATCTTCAAATATAAAAATATACTACTACAATTTTTGGGTTAATTAATAAGAAAATACTAACACATAGAGAAGATATATATATATATATCTTCTCTATAAACTGTTATGATGTTATCTATATCTTAACTAAATTTTAGTTTTATTTTATATTTTAACTTACTCCAAAGTATAAATAGTCATAGGTTATCTCAATTTATATCTTTTTATATTTTTTTATTATAATTTTTTTAATTAATTCTTTCTTTCCATATTTCTAGCTCATATAGAAGAAAATCTATAAGTTGATAAATATATAGATAGGCATTGATTTAGATATATAGATTGGATTTTGTCTAAGATCTATTTAAATTATGTCTAACATCTATTTCATTCAACTACTTCCATTAGTTATGTTCCAATTATTATTCTTAATTATTAATGTTGTTCTAAACTTGCCAAGTGACTTCTTTTTAGCTTGCCACTTAGATTAACCATAATGCATACTACCCTCCTTTCAATATAATATAAACAATCATGTTCCATTTTGTCACGATCCCAATTTCTCTCCGTAGGATGTCGTGGTTGCACCTAGTCTTTAAGACTAGGTAAGCCTAACACTTACCGATTAAGTAGTTGTCACGACCCGGATTTTCCACCATCAGGATCGTGATGGAGCCTACTCGTGGTAGCTAGGCAAGCCACTTATTTACCTTTTCATTAATAAACATATCGGTCAATAATTTATAGCATCAGTAAGAAATACAGAATTCAATAATAATAATGATAATAATAACAACGGAAGTCTAATTTATAAGTCTGAATCAAACTCGGAATAGTCAATAATAACCTCTACCCAAGATTTGGTGTCACATTACTCACGAACTACTAAGAATATACTAAATACAAAGGTCTGAAAGAAACATAAAAGTTGTCTGTCCCGAAACAAGGAGGCAACAGTCTAAAAGAGAAAATAAGGAGGAGACGCCGGGCCTGCGGACGCCTGCAAGGCTACCTCGGTCTCGTAGAATGGAAGCCTGCTCCCGTACTAATGCTGCTGCTGCTCCTCAAAACCTGGACCTGTGCAAAAATGCACAGAAGTGTAGCATCAGCACAACCGGCCCCATGTGCTGGTAAGTGTCTAGCCTAACCCCGGCGAAGTAGTGACAAGGCTAGACTGGACACCACATAAACCTGTGCAGTTATAAATATACAACGGAAATGAAATACCAAACAACTAACAATATGGGAGGGGGAAACATGCTATGGAGAAATAACAATAGTAACAGTAATCCCGAACAACAAACTAAAGCAGCTTAGATTCACAATAAACAAGGGATCAATACTCAATATAAACACATGGTATCAGTAACTGTTGCGGCGTGAAACCCGGTCCATAGTTAACATTATTGCGGCGTGCAACTCGATCCACAAATACCACTGTTGCGGCGTGCAACCCGACCCATATCGTTTAACATGTATCATTGTTGCGGCGCGCAACCCGATCCATATCATTCAACAGTCTGACTCCCCAAACAACAGTCACAATTAGGGGCATAAAAATAAGCAAATATTTGACGAAATCCCGGCAAGGGAGAGAATCCAACAAGTTCAACCAAACGTCCCGACAAGGGAATAATCAACAATGCTTTCTCTTTCTTACTTTTCTTATGTTACAGTCCACTCTACTATTTTTAGTCAACGCTCCAAGGAATCAAGTCATTTCATATACTTTCAATATTCGTATCACAATTCGAGCCAATGCTTCTGGGTATTNTATAGATACTCGTCAACATGCCTATACATCGTACTCGATCACATAACAATTAGCAACAAGACTCAACTCCTATTCCCTCAAGCTAGGGTTAAACCAAACACTTATCTCAAATCCTTGAAATCCACTTAATCCTCAATTATCGCTTTACCTCGCAGTTCCACCTCCAATTCGCTTGAATCTAATCACAAATTACTTGAATGCATCAACAAATGCTAATTGAATCAACTTGAATGCATGAAAATGAATTTTCCAAAGTTTTACTCAAAAATTCCCAAAATGCCCTCGGGCCCACGTGGTCAAAACCCGAGGTTCGGACCAAAACCTAATTACCCATTCCCCCATGAATTCAAATATGTAATTTATTTTGAAATCAGACCTCAAATCGAGGTCCAACACCCCAATTTCTAGAAAACCTAGGTTCTACCCAAAAACCCCAATTTTACCCATGAAAATTCTTGATTTCAAGTGGAAAACATGTTTAATGATGTTAAAGATTGAAAGAATTGAGTAAAAATCAATTTACAAATAATTTAGGAAAAAGTTTGCTCTTGAAAAATCGCCTATGGTGTTTGGGTTTTGAAAGAATGATGAAAAGTGATGAAAATTCGATTAAGTATAAAATTTGCTGGGCCTCGGATGTGGGAATTGCGAATTGCGAACCCTGCAGGCTTGGGAATTGCGACATCTTGTTCGCGTTTGCGAACTCAAGCTGCCCAAGGGACCCTTCGCATTTGCGAACTGGGTCTCGCATTTGCGAACCAGTGTCCATTACACGAGTACATGCAAAGGAATATAAGATACATTCTTCAAACTGAATCAATATCGCACGATAAGGAATGAAAAATGCGAAGTTTCCTAATAATTCCATAGCCTCTCTAAGATAAGTACATACATCTCTAGCCCAAGACTCTACTAAATCTACTTATGAGTCGTAGCACCTATGAACCTAGAGCTCTGATACCAACTTGTCATAACCCGAATTTCCCTCCGTATGATGTCGTGGTGGAACCTAGTATCAAAGACTAGGTAAGGCTGACACTTACTAATTAAGAAAAAGATTTTTTAACCTAATAACTATTAAGCATGAAACAAAAGCTTCTATAATAAGCCAATAATCTCAACATGATACAATATCCACCTAGAATAGGTAGTACGAGTCATAAGCTTCTCTAAGAGTCATTAGAGATAACAATACGTCACTATCCCGGATTAATAGGAAACAATGGAAATAAAAGACAACAGAAGGTGACTTCGGAGCCTGCGAACGTCAACCGGTATACCTTGAAGTCTCCATCCGCGCATACATGTCTCAAACCAACTCGATCATAAGTACTTGGATTTGCACCAAAAATATGCATAAGCGTAGTGTGAGTACACCATAACGGTACCCCGTAAGTATCACTCCTAACCTCAGTAAAGTAGGGACAAGGCCAGGTCAAGACACCTACTGCATATGTAAACCTGTGCATGATATAATTTAAAGCTAATAATGAAAAAAATATCAATGTAAGACCAATAATAGAAGGATAAAAAATTTACAATCAACAGCGAAAATAATAGAAGCACGAGTAGTAACAAGAAATAGACGGTAATAAAGAAACAGATGACAACTCGATCAACCAAATCTTTCCTAATGCACAATTTACAACAAGAATTACCCGAGGTACCATTCCTCGTAATCTCAAATCATAAGTCATAACTTTCAAAACTTACAAGTATGGCACCTCGTGACCACTTTATTTCCAAAACCACTTTCGCACGACAAAACCCACGTGCCACTATGTATATTGTGTCCGTGTCAAATGCTAATTAAAATGTTCAAGTGATTTATTTATATACGATAAAGTATAATAACAATCTTGAATAAAGTAGGGAATCAAAAAAGAAAATGAGTTTATTTTAGAAATAATTTGGGTAATGAAAATAGCATTTGCAATTAAAATAATTCATCGGATAGTCTACCCGATTAAATGTAGAATTTGTTGAGACAAAAAAAACATAATAACAATTTTTAAGTAAAGTAACAACATCAAATGGGGTAAGAAGTTTAATTCAAGAAA
This sequence comes from Nicotiana glauca, assembly GCA_026770625.1. Taxonomy (NCBI): domain Eukaryota; kingdom Viridiplantae; phylum Streptophyta; class Magnoliopsida; order Solanales; family Solanaceae; genus Nicotiana; species Nicotiana glauca. Next base: position 10,761 of record MU718750.1, on the reverse strand, counting down.
TCAAATAAATTAAAATATGACAAATATTAAGAATAGTAAAGTATCGAATGAAACGAGGAGTTCCAACTTAAGAATTACGTAAGGTAAGCATATCAAAAATTCTGTTACTTAAAATTATTATGTTACTAACAACTCAGTAGAGTATAAGAAAATGACTTAGCAAAGTAAATTCATCTTGAAAATCAATTCACCAAAATAATAATAATAATAATAATAATAATAATAGGGAAGGAAAATAGGAAATGACAGCAAGGTAGTAAACTAATGAAAATAACTCAATCCTCGAAATCAGTAAATTCAAAGATATCAGCCCTCAAAATCTCATATGATAAATACTGAAAGTTAACACAAAACAACAATGAATACAATGCACACAATCCGTTGCAGCGTGCAACCCGATCCCACCGTACAAACACTATTCTCCCTTATTTTACCATATCAATATGAAGAATAACATATAAAATCCGATGCAGCGTGCAACCCGATCCTACCGTATCAATATCAAATCCTCCCTTATTTTAGCATATCATATAATCCTTCCTTATTCCGCTCGTTGCGGCGTGCAACCCGATCCCACCATATAATTATATCACAATCCTCCCTTATTTTACCTGTTGTGGCGCGCAACCTAATCCATAAATAATTTAAATTAACAACAACAATACAATGAGTCAATTTACAATAATTTCTACAATCAAAATGTATGAGTATACGCCAATAAACGAACAATGTAATAATCAAAGAAATGCAATAAATATTACAAAAATGACAGGACAAGTAAAGCACGTGGAAACTAAGGTGTGCAAGTAAAACTGTTAAGACAAGATGCAAATAGGCACGAAGTCATGTAAGGGACTCAACAATTAAAAGGTAACAAGACAATAAGGAAGGTAGTAACTTCAACTAAAGCATTTAAGGAAAAAAATAACTAGTAAAGGGGTACAATACGTGCTAACAACATCAAATAAAATATTTAAGAGTATATTAACAATGAGAGACATAACACGTCATGATAATCCAATTAAAAGCAAGGAAAAAATCTAGATAACCTAAACCGGTCAAATACCACATCTAGTCCGTGTACCCCCTCATCACGTTGTGTACACGGCTTTCACATGACACAAATAGCATAATACTCGAATCCTAAGGGGTAGTTTTCCCCACACAAAGTTAGGCAACACACTTACCTCAAGGAAGCTAAACCAATACTCTAAAATAACCTTCTCGTGTTAAACAACCGCCGTACGGCTCAAACCTATCCAAAATAACTTAATGTCATAAATAAATCCCATAGAAAACAATTACGGATAATAAGGATTCTGTCTTTAATTAAAACTAAAAAGTCAACCCATAAAGTCAATCCCATGCCCGCATCTTGGAACCCATCAAAACTTACAAGATCCTAACACCCATTATCATACGGGTCCAACCACACCAAATTTATCAAATTCCGATATCAAATCTTTCTTTAAATTCTCATTTTACAATTTTGAAATATTGTACAAAAACTCCCATTTTCTTTCATTCAATTTACTAATTTAATGATAAAAATAATTATGGAATCATGAAAAGTAATCAATTCGGGATAAAGAACACTTACCCCAAGCCAACATGTGAAGGACCCCTCCAAAATCTCCCAAAGTCGAGGTCTACAACTCAAAATATGATAGAAATGACAAACCCTTGAAATATAACCTTTCTTCCCAGCACTTCTGCTTTTGCGGTCAAAATGTCGCTTCTGCGGCCAAAAATCCGCTTCTGCGGAATTTCCTTACCTGAGCCAAATATCTCTTCTGTGACCATAAATGCGCCTCTGCTCTTGCACTTATGCGCTCAAATGCTCCGCACCTACGAAGACTTGCAACCAGCTCGTGTCTGCACTTGCGTGTACCAACTCGCACCTGCGAAGCCGCATCTGCGGGAATGATATCACAGATGCACAAAACCCCAGCTCCCAGCCACCGCGCTTCAGATCCTTCATCTCCGCACCTGCGACCATCGCACCTATGCTAGAGGTCTACAGGTGCGACCACACCTGAACTTTGCCCAAAAGCAGCCTCACCCAATATGATCCGAAACTCGTGTGGAACACACCCGGGGCCCCCCGGATCCCTTCGAACATACCTCCAAGTTCCATAACATAATGCGGACATGCTCGAGGCCTCAAATCACATCAAACAACGTTAAAACTATATGTCGCACCTCAAATCAAACTTAATAACCTTTTGAACTTTTAACTCCTACAACTCGCATCGAATCATATTAAATCAATCCGGAATGATGTCAAATTTTGCATCCAAGTTTCAAATGACACAACACAGCTATACCAACGCCCGAAATCAAAATCAAAATCCGATATCAATAAAGTCAACTCCTAGTAAAACCTCCCTTCCAAACTTTCAACTTTCTAATTTTCGCCAAAATGTGCCGAAACCTTCTAAAAATGTCCAAATACGAACCCGGACATACCGCCAAGTCAAAATTCACCATTCAAACCTAACAGAACCATAAAAACTCCTATATGGGGTCAAACACACAAAAGTCAAACTTGGTCAACTCTTCTAACTTAATGTTTCAACAATGAAATTTATTCTTCTAAACTAATTCCGAATCACTCGAAAACCGAAATAGACGATACAAAAAAGTTGTAATACATCATACAAGCTACTCATGCCCTCAAATCACCGGACAAAGTGCAAATGCTCAAAATGACCGGTCGAGTCGTTACACTTTTGTAATTTCTAATTATTAATATTGTCCTAAATTTACCAAGTGGCTTCCTTTCAGCTTGACACTTGGCTTAACCATAATGCATATGTCACGACCTTAAATCGTAGTAGGTCGCGACTGCACCTAACACCACTGTTAGGTAAGCCCACGAGTGAAACTACTATTTATTTACCTATTTTTTTTTATTAATTTTAAAATCAAAGTTTTCCTTTTTAGAGATTAGTTTAAACTAGATTTCATGCAACCGTAACATCTCTTTGAAACATAGTACCATCAGAATAAGAACATCCATAGTGGTGAAAGAAATGATTATATAGCAGTACATAAATGATAAAGATTCTCCAAACCCCATCATCACAAGTGCATGAGAAATCTAGGGAATATACAAAACTACTACAATTACTGTCTGAAAGTGACAGATAGAATAGTAAATAAGGTAGAGGGAGACCTCGATGCTGCGGATCGTAGAAAGGCAAACAGCTTACCACCAAGTCTTCGTGAATGATCGCCTACGCGCCTGCGTGACCACTGGTAGAACATGTCTCAGTACCTGCACATTAGTGTAGAAATATAGCATGAGTACGGAAAAGAATGCGTAGCTAGTAAGTATCTAGTTTAACCTCGAAGAAGTAATAATGAAGGGTGGACTTGACACTTACTAGAGGTCAAATAATAATAATATAAATGCGTAAAGTAGACATGGTAAGTGTACAACAAGTATCAATGAAGCAAATAAGAGAAACTACAGTAAATCAACTCAGGAGTTTAACACAATAATACCCAAACCAAAACCCGTTTCGATTATTAAGCACGAAGCAGCCGAGGCAAATGGACTGATCCCATAAGAATAGTAGTATTCAGTACTACCGAGGCGAACAAACCAATCCCATAAGAATAGTATTTTCATCATACTGCCGTGGTGAATGACCTGATCCCATAAGAGTGGTGTTAACATGCTGCCGAGGCAAACGACCTGACCCCATAAGAGTGGTGTTATCATACAGCCAAAGCAAATGACCCAATCCCATAAGAGTGGTGTTATCATACTGCCGAGGCGAATGGCCCTATCACATTAGAATAGAGAAATTTACCACGCTCGCTGAAGTACTTGGGATACGAGAAGACATGGATTTTTGTAGTTTAACAAGTATTACCCAGTTTTCTAAAATAAGAAACTAAGTCAATAATTCACATTTAAATCTCCAGCTCAGCTCTAATCAAGACAATTAATACACATGAAAGGCATAAACAGTTTAAAAGCATAATGTGAATATAAGTCTACCCGAACATAACATGAAATATAGCTACGTACAGGCTTTCATCACCTCGTGCGCATGTAGCACCCCACACAAGTAGCACACAACAACAATACACATAAGGGGATAATTTTCCTCTTACAAGGTTAGGCAAGAGACTTACCTCGGTTCCAAATCCTCAATCCGGCTCGCTAACCACACCAGAACTCCGAAACTAATCAAAAGTGGTATAAACTAGTAAATATATGATCAAAAGTTCATAATTTAGCTATTAGAGTAATAACCCAACCTAAATTGGAAGATACCTAAAATTCACCCCCGGGGCCACATGCCCCTATTCCGAAAGTTTTAGAAAATAAATGTTACCTATGAACTCCCGAACCCAAATATATAATTAGCTCCCATTTCCACCACCAAATTCGTGATCAAATTTCAAATTTACCAAAACCCTAGGTTCTCCACAAATCCCACAAGTTTTCACAAATTTTCCATGTTCAATCTACTCATAATCTGCATATTTAACTTGAAAGTGGGTGGAGTTTACTTACCTTGTATTTTATATGAGAATCTCCCTCTAAAGTTCTCTCAAAATCTCCCAAGACCAAATGAAAATGTGAAGGAAAAGGCCTAAGTCCCGTAATAAAAGTCCTTGCACCAGTTGCAGATGTCGGATTTGCGAAATTTGGTTCGCAAATGCAATAAAAGCATCGCAGTTGCGAAGTCTGACCATTTCTCTCAAGGTTGCAATTGTGACCAGAAACTTTGCAAATGCGAAGTTGGGCTGATAGCAAAAGTGAAGAAAAAGTTCGCAAATGCGAATCCTTCCTCGCCCAAGCTTCATCACAAATGTGAGGTTTGCAAATGCGAACAAAACCTCGCATTTGCGATACCTGAGGCACCAGAAAAAAAAACCCAAAAGAACTGAAGTTCCTCCACCCTTCCGAATGCGTCCGAAACTCACTGAGTCCCCGGGCTCCACTCCAAACATCCACACAAGTCTAAAAACACCATATAAATGCGCTCGCATGATCAAAATACCAAAATAACATCTAGAATCATGAATTGGACACCAAAACACATGAATCAAATCGTGAAGCTCAAGAACTTCTAGAAGCACTTCCGTGCATCCGATTCCTATCAAATCAACTTGGAATGTTGCCAAATTATGTATAAGAGTCATAAATGGAATAACGAACCTTTTCCAACTTCCGAAATCAAAATACGACCCTGATATTAATAAAGTCAACTCTTGATCAAACTTGTCAACCTTCAACTTTCTAACTTTCGCCAATTCAAGCCGAAATGACCTACGGACCTCCGAATCAACATTTGCACTCCCAATTCCAAAATCATCATACGAACGTATTGGAACCTTCAAATCTTGGTTCCAAGGTCGTTTACTCAAAACATTGATTCAAGTCAAACTTGACCATAATAGAACAATATTAAGGAACTAAGTGGTCTGATTTCAACATGACCCCTTCCAAACCTAGACCAACTATCCCCGAAAGTCGTAAAGCAATAAAAGCACATACGGGGAATCTTATTTAGGGGAATCAGGATCTAGAATGTAAAAAGACTAATTGGGTCATTACATTCTCTACCGCTTAAACAAACGTTCATCCTCGAATGGCTTTAAAACCATACTGGAGTGCTGAATAAGTGCGGATATCTACTCCCGTCCTCCTCGGCCTCCCAAGTCGATTCCTCGACTGGTTGACCCCTCCATCGGACCTTTATCATAGTAATCTTCTTGGACCTCAACTGGAAAACCTGCCGGTCAAGAATGACAACTAGATCCTCCTTATAACCCAAAATCTTATCTAGCTGAACCATGCTGTAATCTAGCACGTGCAACCTGTCAGCATGGTACCTCCAGAGCATAGACACATGGAAGACCGGATGAACTCTTGGTAGGCTGGGAGGCTAAACAAGCTCATACGCAACCTCTCTAACTTTCCTGAACACCTCAAATGGGCCAATAAGCCTTGGGCTCAACTTGCCCTTCTTCTTGAAGCTAATGATGCCCTTCGTCAATGAGACTTTTAGGAGAACCTTCTCGCCCACCATGAATGATAAATCATGCACCTTCTAATCCGCGTAACTCTTCTGCTTGGTTTGTGATGTGCGAAGAAGCTCCTAAATCAACTTTACCTTCTCGAAGGCATCCTTCACTAATTCAGTACCATATAACTTAGCCTCGCTGGGCTCAAACCATCCAATGGGCGAATGACATTGCCGGCCATATAAATCCTCAAATGGAGCCATCTCGATGCTGGACTAATAAATGTTGTTGTAAGAAAACTCGGCCAAGGGAAAGAAACTATCCCACTGACCTCCAAATTCGATGACACATGATCTAAGCATATCATCTAGAATCTGAATATCCTCTCCGTCTGCCCGTCGTTCTGCGGATGAAAAGCTGTGTTGAGCTCTACTCGGGTACCCAACTCGCTCTGTACCTTCCTCCAGAAATGCGAAGTTAACTGAGCGCTTCTATCTGATATGATGAAAACATACACACCATGCATCCGAACAATCTCCTGAATGTAAATCTGGGCCAACCTCTCTGAAGAGTATGTAGTCACAACCAAAATAAAATGTGCCGACTTGGTGAGCCTGTCGACAATGACCTAAACAACATCATACTTCCTCAATGTCCGTGGTAACCCAACAATGAAGTCCATAATGATATGCTCCCACTTCCATTCTAGTGTAACCATTTGCTAGAGTAGGCCACCTAGCCTCTAGTGCTCATACTTGACTTGTTGGAAGTTTAGACATCTCACTAGATACTCAACTATGTCCTTCTTTATCCGCCGCTACCAATAATGCTGCCTTAGATCGCGATATATCTTCATAGCCCCAAATGAATAAAATAATAAGAACTGCGTGCCTCCTCTAGAATTATGTCTCTTAAGCCATCAACATTAGGAACACATAGGCGACACTGATGCCGCAAGACACTATCCTCACCAATAGTAACCTCCTTGGCACCACCCCGTAGTACTGTCTCTCTGAGAACCAACAAGTGCGGATCATCGTAGTAACGAGCCTTGATTTCTTAGGTAATGAAGATTGAGCCACAACGCATGCAAGAACTTGATTGGCCTGTTAAATATCCAACCTCACAAGTCTGTTAGCTAACGATTGAATGTCAAAAGTCAACGACCTCTCTTCTGCTGAAATAAATGCCAAACTACCCAAACTCTCAGCCTTTCTGCTCAAGGCATCTATAACCATATTCACATTGCCTAGATGATAGAGAATGGTAATATCATAGTCCTTTAGTAACTCAAGCCACTTGTACTGCCTCAAATTGATAGCTCTCTGCTTTAACAAATGTTGCAAGCTGCCATGATCGGTGTAAACCTCACAGGACACCCCATAAAGTTAATGCCTGCAAATTTTTAGAGCATGAACTATCGCAACCAACTCCAAATCATGCATAGGGTAATTCTTCTCGTGGGGCTTTAGCTGACGTGAAGCATATGCAATAAATCGCCCCTCCTACATCAATACACAACCTAGGCCAATGCTTGAAGCATCACAATATACATTATCCATCCCTGAACCGGAACGCAACACTAAAACCGGTGCTATTGTCAAGGCAGACTTGAGCTTCTGAAAGCTCACCTCGCAATCATCGGACCAACTGAATGGAGCACCCTTCTGGGTTAATCTGGTGAAAGGAATTACAATAGATGAGAAGACCTCTATGAACTGATGATAATATCCTACTAACCCCAAGAAACTCCTGATCTCGGTCGCAGTGGTAGGACGAGGCCAACCTTAAACTGCCTCAATCTTCCTGATATCCACCTTAATGACCTCACCTGGTACAACATGCCCCAAGAAAGCCACAGAATCTAACTGGAACTCACACATATAGAACTTAGCATAAAGCTTATGTTACCGCAAGGTCTGAAACATTAATCTCAAATGCTGCTCGTGCTCCTCCATACTACGAGAGTAGATCAATGTGTTGTCAATGATGACAATGCCAAATGAATCAAGATACAGTCTAAAAACTCAGTTCATCAAATCCATGAACACTGCCAGGGCATTAGTCAAGCCGAAGGAAATCACCGAAAACTCATATTGGCCGTATCTAGTCCGGAAAGCCATCTTCGAAATATTTGAAGCATGAATCTTCAGCTGATGATACCCAGATCTCAAGTCGATCTTAGAGAACACCCTGACACCCTACAACTAGTCAAACAAACCATCAATATGCGGTGATGAGAACTTGTTCTTAATAGTGACTTTGTTCAACTAGCGGTAGTCAATGTTCACCCGCATACTCCCCTCATTCTTCTTTACAAACAACACCAGTGTTCCCCAAGGTGACAAACTAGGTCTAATGAATCCCTTCTCAAGCAACTCCTAAAGTTGCTCTTTTAACTCTCTAAGCTCCCTGGAAGCAATATGACAAGGCGGGGTAATATAGGCGGGGTGCCTGGCACCAAATCAATGTCGAAGTCAATATCCCAAACAAAGGCCAAGTAGGCCAAAAAACACTTCTCAACCATACGTCGATCCTTCAAGAAAGAAATAACACAACTGCAAGTACCGACAAACGAACCCCTCAACCCTAATCTGGGTAACTCAGGCATCGCCAAGGTGACAGTCTTGGCATCGCCAAGGTGACAGTCTTGGCATAAAAATCAAGAATGGCATGGTATGGGGACAACCATTCCATGCGCAAGATAGCCTCAAAATCAGCCATATCAAGCAATAAAAGATCTGATTCGGGTCTCGTACCTACAGAAAGTCACCACACAGGACCGGTAGACCTGGTGAACAATAACAAAATCACCCACTAGCATGGACACATATACATAAACACCCAAGGACTCATGGGACACATCCAGATAAGGGGAAAATATAGAGGAAACGTAGGAGTAAGTAGACCTTGGATCATATAATACCAAGGTATCCCTACAAAAGACATAAATAGTACCTGTGATCACTGCATCAGAGGTGATTGCCTCTGTCCTGGAGGGGATAACATGGAATCTAGCCGGAGCGCCACCTGACTAGCTTCCACCTCTAGGACAACCCTTGGCCACCTGCCCTCTGGCTGGGCGGGCAAGCAGTTTGGTAGCTGGTGCGATAAGAATGGGCCAATAGTCCTGCTACTTGGCCTTGCCCCAAAGTTTGTAACAAAACCTCTTCACATGGCCAAGACCCCCTCACTCAAAACAACCCCTCTGAATGGTGGATTGCTGACCTGAAGTCTGACCTTGATGGCCTGAACACCCATTAGTGGAGCCCTAAATAGCTGGCGGACGGTAAGTACTCTCATGAATGACACTGAAATAGGGTCGTGTTAGGGCACTCTGAGAAGGCGCTGGTGCTGACTACATGGGCCTGCTGGGTTGACCCCTCATGAACTGAACTTTGGCCCCAGGTAGGGCACCACTGAAGCCTCCAAACTGCCAGGGCTGCTTATCTCTCAGCATAAACTCTCCACTGAGGTTGTGGATATGCTCGATCCTCCGAGCTATATCCACTACCTAAAGAAAGGAAGTCCCCATCTATGCCTCACGGGGCATAGGAGTCTGAATATCAGGGTGCAGACCTAGAATGAAACTCTGCACCTTCTCTATGTTTATGGAGAGTATAATAGCTGCATGGTGAGACAAGTCAGTGAACCTCGCCTCATAGTTGGTGATAGATGTGTGACCCTAATGGAGTCACTCAAACTGACCCTGAAACTCCCCTCTCTTAGAAGGTGGTATGTATTTCTCCAATAACAGATGTATAAATCCTAAGTCAAATGAGGTGAACCTACTGGCTGATTAGGAAGGTAAGCCTGCCACCATCTATGGGCCTTGCACTCAAGCTAAAAGATGGTGAAGTCCACCTTGTAGGACTCCAATATCCCCATATTTCGGAGCATATCCTTGCATCGGTCAGTGAAATCCTGGGGGTCCTCTGACCACTCACCCTCAAAGGTAGGGGTGAGGTCTAGTCCATCTATCTAGTGGCTTTTGCTAATAAATGGTCACGATTGGTACAACCTCTGGCATAGCCGCTACAACAGGTTGGGCACCGCCTATAGATAGTGCACTTGGGTCTAATAAACGGCAGCGGCATGCCCTGGAGCTTGAGCGGTATGGGTTAGTGCTCCCCCTCCGCTTGATATGTGGTAAGGGCTGTTGGAAATAAACCAGCATGCGTCATAGAGTCCATGAACCACAACATGCGGCCTATGACCTCTTGGAATCCCAGCGCAGTCATGAAATCTATTACGGCTGGCACAGCTGCAGGCGCGTCATCCTACTCCTCAATATCAGGATCCTCCACTAGATGCACTAGTGGTATAACGGGAGCAACCCTAGGGTTCCCCCATCCTCCGACTGGAGCTGGAGCTTTCCCTCAGCCTATGCCTCTGCATCTAGCAACGGGAGGAGCAGCCCCTCTACTTCTGGCACATCCTCCATGTGCATTCTTACCATTTGTGAGAGATTAATAGAAATATACTTAGCACAATATCAACTTATGATAGGAAATGAAGAAAGAGAAGTTTCCTAATGTCACACCTCCTTCTTTACACACACCCCGTGAGGAAAGTATATAAGGGAGTTTTTCCAATTAAGTGACGTTTTGAAAAGGGATTATTTATTAATCAGAGTCGCCACTTGGAATAAATTAAGGTGTCCCAAGTCACCGGTTTATTTTAAATCCCAGATCCAGGAAGTTTTATTTTTTAAAGAGTCTGCGAACCAGAAATTCTAGATAAGGAATTCTGTTAACCCGAGGGAAGGTG
>MU718748.1:76459-106962 GCA_026770625.1 Nicotiana glauca | reverse complement strand
TCGTTTTGGCATAGCCTGGGGCAGACCGGGTTTGGTCCCTTTGGGCCTGGGCGGGTGTTATACACTTGGGTTGTTATTTGCTATTATTTGTATTTAGCCCAAGATTTTTGTATTGTATTTTTGTATTATACTTTTCTTTGTATTTTGTATTTTGCTTTTTATTTTTTATTTTCTTTCTTCGTTTTTATTTTTCCTTTTGTATTTTATTTTCTTTCATATTTTCTTGTATTTTCATTTCTTCTAATTTTTCTGATTTTTTACTAATTTTAAAAGTAATTAATTTCTATTTTTATAGTATTTTCTAATTATGAACAAATAAATGCGTATTTTGATTTTCTTTAATTTGTTTCTAAAAAATAACAAAAATTGTAAAATAAAATCCTGATATTTTTACCTATTTGTATGGATTATTATTATGCACACAATTAACATAAAATGTCACAAAATTATTTAAAAATTATTTTGCTTAATTTGGGAATAATTTACTTAGGGCAAAAATCACGTGCTCACAGACATTGCAATTCTCTTTTAAAAAATTATATATAATAAAAGCGGTTAAAGTTTAAAATTCGCACACAGGTTTATAATTGTTAAAAATCAGATAACTATGCCAAATCTAACAGTTGAGCGACCGTGCTAGAACCACGGAATTCGGGAATGCCTAGCACCTTCTCCTGGGTTAACAAAATTCCTTATCCGGATTTTCTGGTTCATGGACTGTTAAACAGAGTCATTCTTTTCCTTGATTCGGGATTTTAAACCGGTGACTTGGGACACCATAAATCTCCCAAGTGGTGACTCTGAATCTTTTAATAAATCCCGTTTCGATTGTCCTTTAATTGAAAAAACTCCCTTTATTATACTCCTTCCGGGGTGTAGTAGAAAAAAGGAGGTGTGACAGCTCTGGCGACTCTGCTGGGGACGAGAACCTAGAACTTCGGTTCAGGGTTCAGAAGTCGAGCTTGGAATAATTTTCGTATTTGGCTTATTTATTATCCGATTTTTATTTGATGTTTTGACTTAAATATGCTAAATGTTGCTTTTTACCGCTTTGATAATTTTTGAACCGTGTATATAAACTGCCTTCTCACGCACCCCCTCCGAGTCTTCTTGAAATTAAAATTGGGCATTTGCTTGACATAGCCCGCTTTCTTTGAGATAGCCGAGGTACTTGGCACCCGGTGAAGGATTTTAGTCACACATATTTTAGGCGGGAAGTGACACCAGTTAAGCCGAAAAGCAATGCTACCGGTACACTGACCCTCCTCGGCTCGAGTTGTCCGCTCGAGTAAGCCAGTCTAGATTCTTTCTCCAATAAGATTTGAACTTAGAAGAACAAAACTCATAACTGGATATCCCTAGTAGGAACGTTTTATTTGCATCACGTGCATTTGACCTTGGAGATTCAACACATGGGTTGGATCTGTCAAGGACAGGTTTACCTGAAATGAAAAAAACCATCATGATGCATCTAACTTGGTACTTGTGCATTCATTTGCTTTGAGGTTGCATGTTGACCGGCTTTTAAATAATGAGAGGAGAATTAAAGAAACAATGAAAAAAAATGGAAAAAGAAAAACGTTTTTGAAAAAAGAGGGAATAATTTTTTTCAGGATTTGAAAATGATAGCTTATTGGAGAAAGCATTTGGGAAAATAAGAAGGTGTTTTAAATAATGAGAGGAGAATTAAAGAAAAAAATGAAGAAAAAATGGAAAAAGAAAAATGTTTTTGACAAAAGAGGAAATAATTTTTTTCAGGATTTGAAAATGATAGCAAAAAATTTTCTGTTTTCCTTTTTGAAAAAAAAAAAATATTTGATTTTATTTTCGCCAAGTCTGGCTGAACTACGTAAGTTTGATTCTCACCTGGTGTGGGATACGTAGGCAATCCATATCGGGCTCAACTATTTTGAAAATATTAAATTTAGGGGTAAATAAATGTCATTGTTTTATCATGAGTGAAGGTATGCCATTCTTGGGTAAATTAGCCAAACGCCTACGAAAGGGCGCCGGAGGGCTGTTTTGCCAGAACAGCTACCTATAGTCATTTCTTAAAACTTTTTTCGGTTAGCAAAACACAACCTTTAAATCTTCTTCAAGTGCTGAAAGGCCATGTTGACGAAATCGGTTATTTTTATAAAATGGCGAGAAACAATGATGATTTTCTCTTCATATAAAAAGAAGAAAACAAACGGTCATAGTCTGTATATGGTTTAGGAGAGTCTTAACCTTTTTTTTATTATTTAGCTAGGATCATCATGAGTTCTCCACAAAGAAGTGGCCAGAAAAGGGCAAGGGACGAAACACCTCCTATGTTCATGATCCGAGATAAGACCCCGAGCAGTCTCTGTAATTAGTGGGCTAATTTTTCTACCTGGGAACGAAATCAAGTTTTTAAACACCTCAAGTTCGTCACAGACATCATAAGAATTGAGCCTAACAGGGATCTGATTGAGGCTTTGGTGGGTTTTTAGGACCCGACAAACAATGTCTTCAGGTTCAAAAATTGTGAAATGACGCCCACATTAGAAGAATTAGGCGGGTTCACGGGATTGGGGAGAGACCTTCATAGGAAAAAGCCTGCCGCTCTAAGGAAAGTAGGTGTGAACAACTTTTTAAAGAAATTATGCCTTCGTAGAATCCCAATGGGTTGCTTAAACGAAGGCTGGGTTTCATTAGAATACCTCTATGACAGGTTTGGGGACGAGAAAGGATTTGAGAAATTCTCAACCAGCTAAGTTACGACGCTTGGAGGGAGTTGAGAATCTTTGCATTCATGATTTCGTTTCTAGGGACCATGGTCTTTCCAGAGCGTGACGGGCGCATCAGAATTCGATTATCGATAGTAGTCTCGTATTTACAAAGTAGCGAGGAACATACCATTCTTCCTATGATTTTGGGAGACATTTTTCGAGCTTTGACCCAATGCCAAGAAGGTGGAGATTACTTCGAGGGAAGCAACATTTTGCTGCAGATGTGGTTCATAGTGCATCTTTATCATCACCCAATAGTGATAAATTTTAATGAAAACTGGCTGAATTACATTCATTGTCATCCAAGCAGGACCGCAAGTTGTAATCTTCCAAATGGAGTGAGGGCGTGGCAGGAATTACTTGGTTCACTGGATGCGGATAAACTAACTTGAAACTATTATTGGTTCCATTCTGCTAAGGTCATGCACATGTCGACATATTGCCCATTCTACATACTCATGGGTTTCAGAGGTTTCCAAACAGACGCACCCTTACGCGTCATGCGTCAGCTAGGGAGAGAACAAAAGAGGCTCCCGACCGAGGACATGCGTCCATTCGTATGGGAATTCACAGGAGAGGAACCCCCAAAGGAATCTTATGCACAAAAGGTTTAGTTTGGTGGTTGATTTTCTGATATAGATGAAATGGTAGCAGAACGCGAACGAGGGGAAGTAAGCCTTGCATACCTTGAGTGGTTTCACAACTAGTCTATACCCGAGCAAAGACTCGAAAGGTCCGTAAGGTATGCAGTTGATTGGGAAAAGGAGATACAGTCCAGAGTTAGAAATGCTAAAAGGGAAGTGGCACGAGAATTCCAATCTCGTATTGACACTTTATAGGAAGATAAGGGAATACTGGAAGCAGCCATGGACATACAACAGGCTGATTTTGAGCAGGAAAGGGTTAGTTGGGTACAAGAGAAGCAAGAACTCCAAGCCCAGATTCAAAAGATGAAGAAAACTACAAAAAAGTCAAAAAGGAGCCTGGCTGATGAAAAACTCATAAACAGTCTGGAAAAGAAAGCCCTCGAATGTTAAGAGGACTTGGAAAAATCGGAAGCTACTATGACAAGGATCCGGGCCAGATGGACAAGAGGGGCAGAGCAACAGGCACTTCATATGCAGCAGATAAAGAGAGATTACGAGGGGGCCATCACCATCCTGAAAGAAAGAATAGTCACTCTCGAAGATAAGGTAGTCAGGCAAGCTAGAGATTTCAGAGCAGATCGGAAACACTGCTATGACCTGATGGCGCGAATGGAGGAACAGATGCATAAGTTTCAAGATCAACTCTTTCACAACTCTCGAGTGCTAGAAACGCGAGGTCAACAGATAGGATGGCTGCTCAGGAAAAGAACAAGATTAGAGAAGGGATCAGAAACATCGCACATTACATTACGGCAAAATGCCGAGTGTGCGAAAACATGACCCGTACCACCTTTTTTGAGGCAGTATTGACATTAGTCAAACAAATAATGAACGATCTGGAGAGTCTCCAAAGGGATCTTGCACCAAGGCCCGCAGCCAGGCCGAATGATGCCTCGCGGCACCCAGGGAATTTTGAGTCATCGATGTATTCTTGATTTTGTGTTGAGTCTGTACTGTTTTTGTTTGTAAGTCTGTCAGTTAGTCCTTTTTCAAGTTTGCTTTGCTATCTTTCTGAAGTTTGTACACTTTTTCCATGTGTCGTAGTAAAAGCAGTCGTTTTGTGGAAAATATTTTTTGCTACGTCCAGAACTACGCACGGTCTGATTCATGCGGGGACATGATACGTAGGCAATCCACATAATATTCGACCACCGCTAAAAAGAAGAAAAAGAAAAGAAAAAGAAAATGAAAATAAATAAAATAAAAGAGGGGCACAACTATTAAAAGCCGGAATGACAGATGCAATCGAAGTGAAAGGCATGATAGAAATGGTAAACTGCCTAGGTGCATTGCATCCCAACGTACGATTGCATATTTGTTAAGCTCTAAAAACTAACAAGTTTGTTGTTTGTCCAGAAATTTTAAGTAGTTAGTTTACTTAGAGCGTACTGGCACAATACCATTATCAGACTAGCTCAAAGGGACCGATACCAGTGATCATGTCTAGCCCAGAAAGAGAAAGAAGCGTTGAGGTTGAAGTGGTAGATGTGCAGGCCATGAAAGATGAAATGTACAAGTTGAAACAACAAATGGCTGAGATGTACCAAGCCTGGACGAGTGGTAAGCCAGCACCATCCTATCCTGCTAACCCCACTTTTCTCCCAATACCCGCCCAATCTCCGGAACAGCTTGTTTCGGACTCATCCCCAAACTTTCCCACATATCAAGAAACTACCTCCCGGACGCCCCAAATTCCAAAGACAAATCCCTACCCTCCACCGCCAATTACCCCTAGTTTTGTGGCACCTCCATCAGCTGCACTCCACAGGTCCTCCAGCGAGCCGTTGTTCTAAACTCAGGACCATAAGTATTACCCTCCCGAACCCACCTTCAAAGAACCTGAACCGTACCCTTACCCTTCTCAGTTTGATAACCCGGCAGAACCTGAAAAGTAACCTAAGAACCCAGAGCACGAACAAATGTTTCGAAAAGTAAAAAGCCTGGAGCAATCTTTCCGCAATATGCAAGGTTTGGGTGGCCAAGTCAGTGTGGTGTATGAGGACTTATGTTTGTTTCCTGATGTTCAGCTACCAGCAGGGTTCAAAATGCCTAAGTTCGATTTGTACGACGGGCACGGTGATCCAGTGGCAAATTTGCGAGGATTTTGTAGCAAGATGAGAGGGGCGGGTGGAAAGGATGATATGCTAATGGCATACTTCAGCCAGGGTTTGAGCGGGTCTGCATTGGAGTGGTATACACGACAGGACCATGGTAGGTGGTACACATGGGATGACTTGGCACAAGCATTCGCCGGCCACTTCCAGTACAATCTACAAATCATTCCAGATCATCTGTCATTGATAAAACTGGAGAAAAAGCCCGGATAAAGCTTCAGGGAATATGGTTTCTGTTGGAGGGAACAAGCTGCGAGGGTCGACCATCCAATGAAAGAAGGAGAGATGGTTGACTACTTTTTGCAAGCTTTAGAGCCAACCTATTTTGGTCACTTGGTGACGGCAGTTGGCAAATCTTTCAATGAGGTTGTGAAAATGGGCGGCATGATCGAGGAAAGACTTAAGTCCAACAAGATCATGAGTTACTCGGCAATCAAAGCAACCACTCAAGCCATCCAGAGCGGCACTGGAGGTGTGCTTGAGAAGAATAAGAAGGAGGAAGTTGCAATGGTGGAGTCAAGAACGTGGCCCAGATGCCCAGCACCATATTACAACCAGCCACAACCCCACCCTCAAAATTATCCACACACTCCATATAGCTCACCACATCATTACTATCCACAACTAGATCCCCACTTTTCTGTCCATCATACACCAGCATACACTCAAATCCCAGCTCATGCACAATGGCATGCGCTAACCCACAAAATTCATATCCAACTCCACAAAACACCTACCCTCCCCCAAGAGCCTACAGAAATCCTACCGGAACAAGTTTCCATCCCAGCCAAGGCTTCAGGAATGAGAGGGCACAGAAATAGAAGCCTTTCACTCAATTGGAAGAATCATATACCAGTCTATTCCATAGGCTGAGGCAGCTGGGCATGTTAAATCCAATTGAGGCCAAGTTGCCAAACCCTTCTCCAAGGAATCTGGACCACTCAATAAGCTGCGAGTACTGTTCAGGGGTCCCCGGGCATGATACAGAGAAATGTTGGAAGCTGAAAACTGCAGTGTAAGAACTCATTGATACTCACCGGATCGAGGTTCAGGCCCCAGAGACACCCAATATCAACTATAATCCACTGCCGTCTCACCATGAGACCCATATGATTGAGTTGATACGCAAGGAAGGGGAGCCAAAGAAACCCTCGCAGACCGTAATGATGATCCGATCTAGCGAAACCGTTTCAAAAGAGAAGTAACCAGTGGGAAGTCAGTGGTCCAAAGCAAGCCAGTTGTGGTGGCCGAGAAAGGGTCATCAAGCATTATTGCTGTGAAACCGGACCAAGCAAAAGTGGTAGTACCAGGGTTGCAAGTAAACCTGTTGTGGTTGTGAAGGGTGCTCGCATAGAGCCTGTTATTATAAAGCTAGTAACTCAGTTTCCAGTAATCAACAGCAAAGTTGTCCCTTGGAATTATGAACAAGTGGTGGTGACATATAAAGGGAAGGAGGTTAGGGAAGAAGTGTGTGAAACCCATGGGCTAACTCGTTCGGGAAGTTGTTTTGCTCCCGTAGAGTTAAGAAAGGCCAATCCAGCAGCGGTAAAGAAACCTGTAACTGAGGAAGAAGCAGAGGAATTCCTAAAGAAAATGAAGATGTAGGACTACTCCATCGTAGAGCAGTTAAGAAAGACGCCAGCCCAAATCTCATTGCTCTCATTGCTGATCCACTCTGATGAGCACCGCCAGGCATTAATGAAAATATTGAATGAGGCCCACGTCCCTGACAAAATCTCGGTGAATCACCTGGAGAAGATAGCAAGCAAAATCTTTGAGGTAAACAGAGTTACTTTCTCAGATGATGAGTTGCCAGTGGAGGGCACAGAACATAACAAGGCCCTTTACTTGACGGTGAAATGCGAAGACTCTGTGGTTACACGAGTTCTGATTAACAACGGGTCCAGTGCAAATATATGTCCTCTCTCCACACTAACCAAACTGAAAGTGGATAGTGATAGAATCCACAAGAACAACGTTTGTGTTCGAGGGTTCGATGGTGGAGGCAAAGATTCCGTAGGTGACATATTACTGGAATTAACAATAGGGCCCGTAGAATTCACCATGGAGTTTCAAGTGCTAGACGTAGCAGTTTCTTATAGCCTTTTGTTGGGGTGACCATGGATCCATGCCGCCAAGGCAGTGCCATCTACATTGCACCAAGTGGTAAAATTCGAGTGTGAAGATGGTCCCAGAGGGGAAAAGTATCCCAATTCCTAGAATACCGGCCGCAACTATCACGGTGGCTTCTGAAATGTTAAAAAATGGTTTCATGGCAGGTAAAGGTTTGGGTGCTGCTCTCCAAGGCATCGTGCATCTGGTTTCTCTTCCAAAAAATTTGGATACTTTCGGTTTAGGGTTTGAGCCCACTGCGGCAGATGTGAGACGAGCCCGCAAAATGAAGAAGAAAGCATGGGTCTTGCCAAAGCCAATCCCGCGTCTGTCCAGATCTTTCGTCAGGCTGAGTATTAGAAAGCAGCTGGCCTCAAAAGTTCCTGGGTCATTGATTGGCACGGATGGAGATTTGGATAAAGGGTTCGAAAGGTTATTTGCTGAGGTTAACATGGTAGAAGCTGGGGAAGGGTCCAGTAAGGCAGATGTGCAGTTCGTGGGACTAAAGGCAAAGATCAATAATTGGAGGGCTACTCCTCTTCCCACTCGGAGGGAGTCTTGGTAGTTGGCTCTGATTTTCCTTTCTGTTTTTCTGGATTATTCCAGGGTTATAATCCAGATTTCTTTTATTTTTGTGTTCGTCAAAGTGTGCAAAACCTTGTTACCCCGTACTTCAATAAAATGAAAGTTTCTTCTTCATTCCTTATTTTTTAGTTATTTTAATTTTATTTTCTTCTTTTCTTTTCTATACAGTTCCCTTTATACTGGTCCTAATGACATGGCATGCATAAAGAATCCTCAGCCCAGTCTAGAAAATCAATCTGACTCCGAAATGATAGTGCAAGAAACAGATCATGAGTTAGAATATGATGAGGATGAAGCCTTCAAAGAGATTAGTAGGGAACTAAGTTAATTCGAAGAAAAACCCAAGCGCAACTTAAACGATACAGAAGTCGTCAATCTAGGGGATGCAGATAACATCAGTGAAACTAAAATAAGCGTCCATATTGAACCAAATATCAGGGAAGAATTAATCAAAACACTTATTGAACTCAAAGACATTTTTGCATGGTCATATGACGACATGCCGGGTTTGAGCACCAATTTAGTGGTTCACAAATTGCCCACTGACCCGACATTCCATCCCGTCAAGCAAAAATTGAGGAAATTCAAGACTGATATGAGTGTGAAGATTAAGGAAGAGATAACCAAACAGCTGGATGCAAAGGTTATTAGGGTTACTCGATATCCTGATTGGTTGGCTAATGTGGTGCCAGTGCCGAAGAAGGACGGAAAAATCAGGGTGTGCGTTGATTATCGCAATCTGAACAAAGCAAGCCCAAAGGATAACTTTCCATTACCCAACATCCACATTTTGATCGATAATTTTGCTAAACATGAAATCGGATCTTTTTTGGATTGTTATGCTGGGTATCATCAGATTTTGATAGATGAAGAAGATGCAGAGAAGACGACATTCATCACGCCATGGGGGACTTATTGCTACAGAGTAATGCCATTTGGTTTGAAGAACGCGAGGGTAACATACATGCGAGCAATGACCACTATATTCCATGATATGATCCATAAAGAGATTGAGGTGTACGTGGATGATGTGATCATTAAGTCAAAGCAGCAGGTCGACCACATCGCAGATTTGAGGAAGTTCTTTCAGAGGCTTCGCAGGTACGACCTCAAACTCAACCCTGCCAAGTGTGCATTTGGGGTTCCATCCGGAAAACTATTGGGATTCATAGTCAGTCGGCAAGGTATTGAGTTGGATCCGTCAAAGATCAAGGCCATCCAGGAATTACCAACTCCGAAGAATAAAACCGAAGTAACGAGTCTGTTGGGAAGGTTGAACTATATCAGCAGGTTTATTGCTCAACTCACAGCAACTTGTGAACCCATTTTCAAGCTACTGAAAAAGGATGCTGCGGTCGAATGGACTGAAGAATGTCAAGAAGCGTTCGATAAGATAAAGGGGTATTTGTCAAATCCACCTGTGTTGGTTCCGCCGGAACCAGGGAGACCGTTGATTCTCTATTTAATGGTCCTGGAAAATTCATTTGGTTGTGTGCTGGGGCAACACGACATCACCGGCAGGAAGGACCAAGCCATCTATTATCTCAACAAGAAGTTTACGGGTTATGAGGTTAAATATACTCAACTTGAGAAGACTTGTTGCGCCCTGACTTGGGTGGCACAGAAATTGAAGCATTATCTATCATCCTATACAACTTACCTTATTTCACGCTTGGATCTGTTCAAGTATATTTTTCAAAAGCCTATGCCTACAGGAAGACTGGCGAAGTGGCAAATATTACTCACGGAATTCGACATCGTCTATGTGACAACGACTGCAATGAAAGCCTAAGCGCTGGCCGATCACGTGGCCGAGAATCCGTTCGATGAAGAATACGAGCCTTGAGGACGTATTTTCCTGATGAAGAAGTGATGCATATCGATGAGATGGAATTGACTGAAGAACCAGGATGGAAGATTTTCTTTGATGGGGCTGCAAATATGAAAGGAGTTGGAATAGGAGCAGTATTTATTTCTGAAACAGGGCACCACTATCCTGTTACGGCTCAGCTTTGTTTCTATTGTACCAACAACATGGCTGAATTGAGGCATGAATTTTGGGTTTGTAGTTAGCTGCGAACATGGATATTCAGGACGTTTTGGTCTTAGGGGACTCAGACCTTCTGGTACATCAAATTCAAGGAGAATGGGAAACACGGGATTTGAAGCTCATACCGTATCGACAATGTTTGCATGATGTTTGTCAACGGTTTCGATCCGTGGAGTTTAGGCATATCCCAAGAGTCCATAATGAGGTTGTCGATGCTTTGGCTACCTTGGCATCAATGTTGCACCATCCAAACAAAATTCATGTTGATCCATTGCTTATCCAAGTTCGTGATCAGCATGCTTACTGTAACATGATAGAGGAAGAGCTTGATGGCAAACCATGGTTCCATGATGTCAAGGAATACATCAGGATGGGAGTGTACCCGGTGCAAACCACAGGGGATCAGAAGAGAGCAATTCGACGGTTGGCAAGTGGATTTTTCCTCAGTGGAGGAGTGTTGTATAAAAGAACACCAGATCTCGGACTGTTAAGATGCATAGATGCTAAACAAGCTACGACAGTCATGGTAGAAATACATTCTGGAGTTTGAGGACCACACATAAGCGGATATGTATTGGCGAAGAAGATCCTTCGGGCAGGGTATTATTGGCTCACCATGGAGCGAGATTGTATTAATTTCGTGCGCAAATGTCACCAATGCCAGATACACGGGGATTTGATTCATTCTCCGCCATCGGAATTGCACACAATGTCGGCACCATGGCCCTTCATTGCTTGGGGCATGGATGTCATTGGGCCCATTGGTCCAGCAGCATCCAACGGGCACAGGTTCATTCTGGTGGCCATCGATTACTTTACCAAATGGGTTGAGGCTAAAACTTTCAAGTCTGTAACTAAGAAGGTAGTGGTTGATTTTGTACACTCAAATATCATCTGTCGATTTGGAATGCAAAAGGTAATCATCACAGATAATGGTGCTAATCTTAACAACAATTTGATGAAAGAAGTATGTCAGCAGTTTAAGATTACACATCGCAATTCCACCCCATATTGGCCTAAGGCGAATGGAGCAGTTGAAGCAGCCAACAAAAACATAAAAAAAATATTGAGGAAAATGGTAGAAAGTTCTAGGCAATGGCATGAAAAGTTACCATTTGCGTTGTTAGGTTATCGCACTACTGTTCGTACTTCAGTAGGTGCAACTCCTTATCTGTTGGTATATGGCACTGAAGCAGTGATCCCTGTAAAAGTCAAAATCTCGTCCCTTCGGATTGTCGCCGAGGCTGAGATCGATGATGATGAGGGGGACAAAACCCATTTGGAGTAGTTGAGTTTAATTGATGAAAAATGATTGGCAGCAGTATGTCATGGCCAATTATATCAAAAGAGGATGGCAAGAGCATATAACAAGAAGGTGCGTCCCCGAAAGTTTGAAGTAGGGCAGCAAGTGTTGAAACGGATCCTTCCACATCAGGTTGAAGCAAAAGGCAAGTTTGCCCCGAATTGGCAAGGACTGTTCATCGTAACCAGAGTATTGTCCAATGGCGCTTTATGTTTAACAACCATTGAAGGAAAATGAATAGATATGGCTTTTAGTTCCGATGCAGTCAAGAGATATTATGTATGATTTCTTTAATATAATCATCGATTGTTTGTACTTGGAATCATCTCGAAGGTTGAAATGAGGAAGGCAATTTGTTCTGCTATCTAAATACTTTACCCTTTGTTCACCCTTTTGAGCCTTATTTATTTCATTTCATACCCCTCTTTTAGAACCAGTAGCCAAAAAGGAAGGAAAAGAGAAGAAACAAAAGAAAGAAAAAGTAAAGAAAAAGTAAAGAAAAAGAAAAACAGAAAAAAATAATAATAAATAAAAGAAAAAAATAATACAACAAGGAAGAAGGAATGAACTACGTTTGACCTGATTCCTCTTAAGGATATGTAGGCAGCTTCACGGCTCGGTCATAGGAAAATAAAACTCGAAAGATCCCCAAGCAAGAAAACTGGGCCAGAAGTTATGTTTGTAATGAGAAAGTTGGTTCCAAAAGTTGAAATTCTAACCCATTGGATTTGGCTTGAACTCTTTGATACCCTTTTCTTTCCAAACCTATCCAAGAAGATCAAAATCCAAAGAAAGACCTCCCGATCAGTCTTCGAAAGGTGCCAAGTCAAGCAAGTAAAGATGATTCATACCATGAGGCAATACTCCGTTTATAAGCAAAAAGTCCAAAAATGAGAGAGTCTTATTAGTGAAAACCCGCAAGGGCACTATAAGGCAATGGAAGCTGAGAGAAGTCCAAAAATGAGAGTCTTATTGGTGAAAACCTTCAGAGGCACCATGAGGCGACAAGGAATTGGAAAAGGGACAAATGAGGTAAGGTTGACGGCAAAAAAATCCGTCAAACATCAAGTTGAACGAAGATGGGGACTACGAAAAATTCATTGGGGAAAACGTTGAGGCACAAAGCAAGACAATTGGGAAATTGATTAATTGAATAGGCTGGGTTGATCAAAACCGAAATGCGCGACATGATCATTGGGGTCAGTTATCCCGTTCAGATAAGTCTTTTTCTTTCTCAAACAATCTTCTAATCTTCTTTTTATTTTATATATTTGGAAGTCATCATGTTCCATTTTCTTTGGTTAAAACTTTTCCAATAATAGTTTGTTTTTAACAAATAATAAGGATTTTCAGAGTTTATCGCCAGATTCCAAAATGGTGCAAAGCAAGGTGGGGCTAGGATATGTCGAAGAGAAGGTGATGGGACATAAGAGGTGTCACTGAAAAACCAAATGATAGAATGATAGAGATTCCATGAAAATACGGGATCGGATATAAATTCAAAAAGGGGAGGCAACAGTTGGAAAGTTTTAGATAAGAAGGTTGGAAGTGGGAAGAAACAGTTGGAAAGTTTGCGGATAAGGAAATAGTCGGAGTGTCGGAAAGTCTCAACTAGATTCAGAGCACTCTAAACAGAGTATGGAAAGAAGAAAGGGGAAAACCATCCCCAGCAAGAGTATCACGACCAGCAACACATTTTAAATTGACGAGATTTTTCTTTGATTAAAACATGGGCAGAAAATCTCGGTTGTTTCGGAGTAACCCGCCGAAAGGAAGGGCAAGCACCAAACAAGTACCCAGCTGAAGAACGAGGAAAACAACACGGCTTTTTAGGGAAAGAAGAATGGTTGAAGTTTTGAAGTCAGGAGCCCGCCTGGAGAACAGAGGCGTACCTTTCAAGCTTCAACAGTCAGGACCCCGCCTGAAGAACAGAGGGAGTATGATTCAAATTTAAGTTTTCAAGTTTTATTAATAGTTGGTAAAAATGACACGCATCAGCTACCAAACTGGGGCAGAAAAGTTTCTTTGTTTTGTCAATTGTTGTTAAAGTCAGGAGCCCGCCTGGAGAACAGAGGTGTACTGTTAAAGTTTTGAATTTCTTTGTTTTGTCAATTGTTGTTGAAGTCAGGAGCCCGCCTGGAGAACAGAGGTGTACTGTTAAAGTTTTGAAGTCAGGTGTACTGTTAAAGTTTTGAAGTCAGGAGCCCGCTTGGAGAACAGAGGTGTACTTTTTAAAGTTTTTAAGTCAGGAGCCCGTCTGGAGAACAGAGGTGTACCTTTTTAAAGTTTTGAAGTCAGGAGCCCGCCTGGAGAACAGAGGTGTACTGTTAAAGTTTTGAAGTCAGGAGCCCGCCTGGAGAACAGAGGTTTATCTTTTAAAGTTTTGAAGTCAGGAGCCCGCCTGGAGAACAAAGGTGTACCTTTTTAAGTATTGAAGTCAGGAGCCCGCCTGGAGAATAGAGGTGCATCTTTTTAAGTTGTTGAAGTCAGGAGCCCGCCTGGAGAATAGAGGTGTATCTTTTTAAGTTGTTGAAGTCAGGAACCCTCCTGGAGAACAAAGGCGTATCTTTTAAAGTGTTGAAGTCAGGAGTCCGCCTGGAGAACAGAGGTGTACTTTTTAAAGTATTGAAGTCAAGAGCCCGCCTGGAGAACAGAGGAATTCGTTTCAAGTATTGAATTCAGGAGCCCGCCTGGAGAACAGAGGAATACGTTTCAAGTCAAAGAAGTCAGGAGCCCTCATGGAGAACAGAGGAATACGATTCAAGTCAAGAAGTTAGGAACCCGCCTGGAGAACAGAGGAAGACGCCAATGATCAAGATAAAGCATTTAAAAGATCAGCAGTCAGGTATTCGTCTGAAGAAAGGAAGAACATATCAAGAAGACCATGCAAGACAACAACAAAAGAATTGTTGTAGGGAAATATAAGGCGACAAGGCGACAACGGTCGCGGAGCAAGTTTGAGAATAAGTCTTTGTAATTCATAAGCCATAGCTTAGCCTAACTTTTTTATTTTTCTTTTAGCATGGTGTAATAAGGGGGTCAGCAAGTAGCTGCAGCAGCAGCAACAGTAAACACAGCCTCATGGTAGTCCCAGCTACTAAAATTTTCCGAACTACATTGACCTGATTTCTTTTCAGCCGAGGATATGTAGGAAACCTTTGAAGTAGAGGTTCGGTCAAATCTTTCAAAAATGCTTCACGCGGAGTATTCAAACGAGCAAAAATCGCTCGATTCCGCTCACTTTGTCTTTGCACGAAAACTCTTCGTGTTCACGAGCAAAGAGGGGCAGCTGTGAGCACGTGATTTTTGCCTCATATGAATTACTCCCACAAAATCAAAACAAAAATGTTTGTATTATTGTGTGCAGTTTTGTGAATTTTTTGTGATATTTTTAGTAATTGTTAGCACTTGTGTGCGCGTGTCTGTTGTTTAAATTACTAGAAAAATACAAAAAAATATGTTGCAATTGTGTTTACAATTTAAATCAATATTTTGGAATTAATCAATAATCAATTGTTTTACAAAAAGAGTGAAAATCATTAAAAACAAATGTATTTTTCCATTTTTAGTGTTTAATATCAAATTGTGTGATTATTTTATTTTTAGTATTTAATTACTTGTGATAAATATTGTTTAAAGCGGATTAGTCTTTTTAAGTAAATTTTGATTTTTATTAATTTATGTTAGAATTTTGGTTTTAATTTTAAAATTAATTTAGGAGTAAAATCAATAAAATTAATTAAGAGGAATCAGATTGGGCCAAAAATCGGATTTAATTCAAGGCCCAAACCAAACACTCCAAAACCCGTCCAATCCGGCCCAGGTCCATTCCCATGACCCAGTCCAATTCGTCCACATCGAAACGACGTCGTTTTGGGTTGGTTGATCTAAGCCGTTAACATCCACTTGATCCAACGGTCCAAAGACGCCCATCCTCACCCGATCTAGCCCCGACCCAATCGAACAAGGACCGACCCATTCCCTGAAGTATCTAAACGACACCGTTCGCCTTAAGTAATTAATCCAGGCCGTTGAACTCAGTTAATCTAACGACCCAAATTCATTTTTGCCCCCAGTATATAAGAGTATAACCGGACCCAGCCCCCCACAGACCCCCCGTCTACTTATCTCTATCAGCCTCATCTCTTTTAGAGACGAGGAACCCTAGCCAGCCGCCCCCAAACCCTCCCTTTTTTCGGTGGCGACGCCACCGCCAATAGCCTCCACCTTAACACCAAACAACCCCCTCAGCCTCTTCATCCCAAATCCCAACCCCATTCCCTTCGAATCATCGTAGAACCCTTCGAATATTGCTTCAAAGGGACGAACCATAGCGCCGCCACAAAATTTCCCGATGGCGGCGCCATCTTCAATCGGTCCCAAACTAACACCCGATGACCTCCTTGACCCCTCACCCCTAATCCACCATTAGTTTCCCTCGAATCCCCCCCAAACCGTTCGAATATTAGATCATAGTTCAAACCAAAAATTCCAATCTGCGAGCTTTAAAGGTTTGGGGTTGGAATCAACTTTCGTTGTATGTTCTCAGTTGAGAACACACGATTAAAGTTTATTCCGGCCACAAATCCAAGGATTCATCGAGGTTTTAAGTCAAGAACAGTGTCCGTTAGTTTTGAGGTTAGCTTGATTTTTCCTTTCCATTTTTTCTCTTTTGTTTGTTATTTATTTGCCTCTGCTCCTTCTCCTTCTTTTTCTTTTTTTGATTAATCTAGTTTCGGATGAAGTTATACTTTTATATTATGTTTTTTTTAATTAAAACCAGCGTGTTTAAAATTTCCTTCTCCATTGATTGAGTCCTTGCTAAGGTCAATTCTGTTTGTTCATATGTGGAGTATTTTCTGATTTTTGTAAGACAACACTAGACTCGAATTAAGTTAATCTGTAGAATGGTCAATTAGATTTCAAGTTAGTGAATTGGTTGAACTGGAATTGGTCAATTGGACCCAGGGTCTGCCAGGGTTTGGGACTGGTTTCTTTGGGTCAATTTGACCCAGGCTCTACCTAAGGTTTTAGGTTTAGGTTCGTGGGTCAATTTGACCCATGTCTTGATCCGGCTGCTGTTAATTTTAAAAGTAATTCACAGGGGATTTCGGGGGTTAATTTGAATTTGAACCATTAATAATTAATAGGTAGGCACTATAGAACTTAATGGAGACAATTCTAAGTGGGATTGAAAAAAGTTAAAAGATAATTAATAGTGGAGACTACTTTCTGATTTTAAGGGCTAAGATAGGATAGTTAATTATCCACTCGATGCTTAAAATCAGGATGAAAAAGAGATTGGACAGCCTATAAGAAGGAAGTGGGGACTGAAAAGCTGGACAAATTTTGAACACTCTGAAAAAAAAACTGGATAGTTTTTTAAACACTCTAAGAGTTTGAGGTTCTGAAAAAGATACATTGAAAAATACTCTGAAATCTAAGGAGAAAAACAGACAATTTTTTTTGAAGAGAAAAAGAACACTGAATTCCTTGCCTGCTATAGTTGAAAACTGCTCCAAAGTGGAGTCATTTTATTCTGTTTTTCCTAGTTTTCTTGTTAGTTTTAAATTTTTAAAATCACCAAGTCATCTTTGGGTTAAAGTGGATTGGATTTGGGTTTGATTATGAGATTTAAGAGCTTGGTTTGAAGCTGTTTGGCTGTGTTGGGTTACTGTTCCATTGAACTTAGTTGTTGATCTGCTGTGGCTGTTTTACTGAATCCTCATTTCTCCCTGTTTCCTTTCATTTCCAGGTATTTCCTTTATAACTCATGGCATGGTAAGCTGAAGCTATGGATTTGGTTCTCTGTAAAAGGCATTTGAAGTACATGAAATAAACATAAAGTTTAAATTCAGTTTTATGTGAAGCATGTCAATTAAGTTATAGGATTAGCTTTACTGTATTTAATTTATCATCCATGTTAGCTTAGCTACTTGAATTAATCATTTGAGCATCTGTTCATTTTAAAGCTAAGATTTCATTTAGCCATGGTTGAAAGTGATACTTTCATCTTAGTTTGACATGTGTAATTGAGTATGAGGACTGTTAAGCTCATTGATGAAGTTGGTTGGCTTTGAGGAGTGTTTGTGGATATAGGCTCTACGTTTAGGGGGACGGGTATATCCATTTTGTAGCTTCAATAGTCTAGCTTGGCTTTACCACTCTTCAGATGCTATGTCAAATGTTGTGAGAAGTTTATTTTTATATTTGGATGAATTTGTAGTGTACTTGGGTGAAACTGTTATCTGAATGGTAGGACATTATAGATTCTTCAGTGTTTAAGGGGGTTGTTATTATGTTTGGAAGGTTAGTTTAGGCTTTAAAGTTTTGAGTATCTTGTGAGTATGTTTAAGCTTGGCAGTCAATTTGAGCTTAATGTTATTCTACTGTTATTTAGTAACTCAACAACAAGTTATGGTTTGATCGGATTCTTTGGTAGTTTGAAGATGATTTTCCAGACTCGTTGAGTTCTATTCCATCGCATTATTTAGATTTAGTGTGAGGTTTAAAGATTTGTGGCTGCATATATCTAATTGTCAAAAAGTGAAGTCCTGTTTTGTGGTTTAAAATCAGTGATAATTTTTGTTTTAAAACAACGTTTCCTTCAGGGACTCGACTTGGATTCCCTACTCTTCAGCTTCAATTTTTCTTCTAAAATTGGGCTTGCTATTGAAGTTTTGCCCAAACCATTTAAAATTGCCATTTCGCTGGCCATAATGTATTGGGCCACCCAATTCCGTCCCAATTATGTTAGTTTTTCGTTACTAACTATGTGATCACCGGACTTGGGCTTCACCTGAAGCCCAACATATTCGCGCGCCAAACTGGCCATAATGACTATTTGAACCAGGCTTCATCAGTTGGGCCCTTGGTCCGTCGGTGCTGGGTTGATCTTTTGGTTTTAAATAAATAATACTTTCATAGGCAAGTTGTTAGCTAATGTGAGTAAAATTTCCTTAAGCACGTTTAACAATAGCAAATTAGATCACTAATTAAAAGAGGTATGCCATATCAAACAACACGAATAGTATTGGTTCTCCGAATTTAGTTTAAACAGTCAGGATGAATTTCGCCAAATAAAAATGATAATTGCGTGGCTCTAATTTAATTAAACGTGATTAAATCTTTAGAAATTTGGGTAATCCATCTAGCAAATGTCCATGGCTTCCCGCAAAGTTAATAATGCGTAGTTGCTTTAGGTGCGTTACTTAATAATTTTACCTTCTTAAACTCGGGTGCACATTTATGTGACCCAAATCCAAATCCCAACGATGTTAAAATATGTCAAAAACTACGGGTGCATTTATGTGACGTGGTTCGAGACGTGTTTTAACGACGTTGCAATTCTCTTTAAAAAAATATATATAATAAAAGCGGTTAAAGTTTAAAATTCGTACACATGTTTATAATTGTTAAAAATCAGATAATTAAGCCAAATCTAACAGTTGAGCGACCGTGCTAGAACCACGAAATTCGGGAATGCCTAGCACCTTCTCCCGGGTTAACAGAATTCCTTATCCGGATTTTCTGGTTCGCGGACTGTTAAACAGAGTCATTCTTTTCCTTGATTCGGGATTTTAAACCGGTGACTTGGGACACTATAAATCTCCCAAGTGGCGACTCTGAATCTTTTAATAAATCCCGTTTCGATTGTCCTTTAATTGGAAAAACTCCCTTTATTATACTCCTTCCGAGGTGTCGTAGAAAAAAGGAGGTGTGACAGCTGTTTGGCCGGGAACCACACTAGTTGATCCTGAGGGGTGCCTAAGACCTTCCCCTTAGGATAATTTCAAGCTCTTACCCTATCTCTGGTTACCAAACATAGTTATAGCTGAATCTTATACGTGCCCTAACGCATATGAAATCGTTAGGTGATGACTCTTCAAAAATGTAAACCCCTTTCCCAAAAGGAAAGAGTTGTCCAAACCAAAATGTCATTAACCCGATTTCGCGAGGAAAAGGGGCACGACTGCTCGAAGGTACTACCCTCATGTTATGAATCCAAGGCCTTCCGAGCAGTGCGTTATATCTCATATCACCTTCAATTACATGGAATTTTCTTGCTTGGATAGTTCTGGCCTCGTTTACTGGCAACATGATTTCCCCCTTGGTGGTTTCACTTTCCATGTTGAAACCGTTGAGCACCCGAGCTGCAGGCACGATTTGATCCTGGAGGCCGAGTTACTCTACGACCCTCGATCGAATAATGTTTGCCGAGCTACTTAGATAAACCAATACAGATTTAACTTAAATTTTATTCATAAGGATAGATATTTCTAGTGCGTCATTGTGAGGCTGTTCGATCCCTTATGTATCCTCATCGTTGAAAGATAAGGTATCCTCTGGTAAGTAGTTCCGTGTACGCTTCTCCCTTGTGATTGTCACTTTGGTGCGTTTGAATATCGGGCCTTGAGGAAAATTGACCCCACCAACGATCATATGGATCACGCGCTGCATTTTTTCCTGTTCATTTTTCCCTTTTGCATCCCTGTCTCTGAAGTGATTTTTAGCTCAGTCACTCAAGAACTCTCAAATGTGACCCTCATTGAATAAACGAGCCACCTCCTCCCTTAACTGCCTGCAATCTTCGGTTATGTAACCATGGGTTCCATGGTATTTTCACATTCTATTAGGGTTCCTTTGAGCTGGATCGGTTTGTAGGGGTCTGGGCAGGCTAGTATCCTTGATTCGTCCAATGGCAGATACAATACCCAATGCATCAAAGTTGAAGTTGTACTCTAATAACCGTGGCACTTCTTTAGGCTCGAAATGTTTATCGAAACCACTCTTACTCATGAGCCCTTGGGAGTTTTGACCTTGATCATTGCTTCGATCATTTCGAACGGGGTTATATCCCGGTCCACTATTTCCACGATCTGTGCAATATGGTTGGTACCGATCTCTATTTGATCAGGGCTCTCTGTCGATGCCTCTTTGAATCTAGCCTTCAGATCTAATTGGATAAACGGAAACAGAATGGGCTTATAACTGATCATCCTCGACTCTGATCTTTGACTGGTATCGATTATGCACATCGGCCTAGGTCACAGCCGGATAATAAATCAGATTCTATTTAAGTTGTCATGATGCTATTGAACTCTGATTGTTCAAACCTTGAGTGAAGGCTTAGACAACCCAATCATCGGTGACCGGGGGTAGGTCCATGTGTTCCATCTGGAACCGAGATACGAATTCCCTAAGCATTTCGTTGTCCTTTTGTCTCACTTTGAAGAGGTCCGACTTCCTAGTCATAACTTTTATCGCTCCGGCGTGTGCCTTTACGAACGATTTAGCAAGCATGGTGAAGGAATCGATGGAATTAGGCGGCAAATTGTGGTACCATATCATTGCCCTTTTAGATAAAGTCTCTCCAAACTTTTTCACTAGAACATATTCAATTTTATCATCTTCTACGTCATTTCCTTTTATTGTGCATGTGTAAGAAGTGACATGCTCATTAGGATCAGTGGTCCCATTTTACTTGGGAATTTCTGGCATATGGAACTTCTTTGGAATGGGCTTCGGAGACACACTTGGTGAGAAAAGCTCTTGTACGAACTTCTTCGAATCTAAACCCTTTAGAGTCGGGGGTGCCCCCGGTGCTTGATCAACCCGTGAGTTGTATGTTTCTACCTTTTTATTATTAGACTCAATTTTCTTTTTCTCCTGATTCAATCCATTTAGTGAGCTCCTCGAGCTTCTTCATAATGGCGGTTCAGTTCCCGATCCGTTATCATTCAATTTCTCTTGTATAGGTTCGACCCTATGAACAACTTCCTGCGATGTATCGAGTTCGATTCTACTTGGTGCTCGATTCTGATTTTGAAGTTGCGCTATCGCCGCTTTCTGAGTTTGTAACATTTCAAATATCATTTGAAGACTAATATCTCCTTCTTCACCACTTCGTGCGTTCTTATCGGCTGCTCGGGCGTATCTGCAAACACTATTTTCAGGGTCGGCGCCTAAATTTCCATGAATGGCTGCACGAGAACTGACATCGACTGGATCTACGACTTGTGGTCCATCGGGATTGATTGGAGGTACTCCGTTTCCTGGGGTGACTATGTTCTCGTTCTCGCCATGAAGACCAAGGCCAGTGTTTGTTTGAGTGGGCACTGCTTGAAAGTTCGACATAATAATTCCTGAAATTAAAGACACTTACGAGAGCAAGCGTAAAAGCAGTGTGTATAATGAGGATTAATACTAGGCAATCACTATTATCCTTAGCCCCACGATAGGCGCCAAACTGTTTACCCTAAAATTGAATAGAAATTAAACTTATAATAAGGTTTTAAGGATATGTGATTTTACCTAATACCAGTTGATACATGTAAAGATAACTGATGCAAATTGATATAATAATGTAAAGCAAACCAGCGTTTCGACAGAGCCCTCGAGCTTGAATACCCTCGAGCTAGTTATGCAGGAATAGTTAAAATGCAACAAGCTGATAAACAAAAGAATGTAAATTAAAGAGAGATTATTGTATTGCTTTGATATGTGTAAATGTAAGGTGAATACTAGATGATTAGGGCCCCCTTTATATAGTAGACGAATCCTATTTATGGTACAATTCTAACTATGGAAGTAAATCTTATGATTAACTAGATAATCACCCTTGATTTGATCTGTTCCGAGATTTATGCCATGACCTCCGATCAGTCACGGATATCTCGTCTTTCCGTTATTGCGCTTTGCTCGAATCTATCATATTTGGTCCTGGTCGTTTGCTGGCCTCGATCTCGACATGCACCTCGATCCTTAGACTTGATCTCTCATCTTCGTGCTCTGGTCTGATTCACTACAAGGCTGCCCTTCGATGCAGTTCCCTTATCTCGATCAAATAGCATAATCGGGTAGGCCCGATTTTAACCGTATACAACATCACCAAAGAAACATATAATAATGATTAATGAGGCCAGTTTAGTTTCGTTCAAGAGCAATAAAAAAAAGAGAGAGGAGAAGAACAATTTGTCGGCCAAAAACGGCCCAAAGATATTCTTATTATTGTATGATATTGTTTTGGATCAAACCTGTATGGGTTTTCCCAAAAGACCCCGTACCATTTAGAGTATCTAACTTTTTATTTCTCTATTCTACTTTTTATGTGGGACTTTGTTCAACAGGCCCAATCCACATGGCCCATCAACATTCATGGGCTAATTTGAATATTAACCATGTGTAACCCACATAATCCGAGTATGTATGGTCACCAAAGCCTAGAGAAGAGGTTGTGTAGGCGTCTTTGAAGATACAGTAACGATATTAAAATGGCCCGTAGATGGGCAAAGGTATTAAACTAGTCGTACGCCATCACTTTGCCACCTCCATACTCGTTCCGCTAAACTACTGGCAATGATAGCAGTTATCGGGCGCAAACGACCAAATGATATTCTTAACATAGTGTGATATTATTCGTTTTGGGTCAAACCAGCACGATTTTTTCCAAAAAGGCCGCACACCATTAAGAGTATCAAACATCCTTGTACATAACCTTTTTTTATACGTGTGGGACTTTATTTACGCACACCCAATATAATTAAGGAAAAAAGGTCAAAAGATCGTAAATGAAGTTCAAATAATGCGATCGAAATAATACATAATTGTTAGATTTGGGAGTGACGTAATAGGAAAATGAATCCACTAATTGATGCTTTCATCAAAAATAGGTTAAGAAAATATTAAAATATATTTTATAGCGAAGGGAAATATTGCAACAGGAAAAGAACTTTTATTTTAGTCAAAAAGGCATCATCGTCATGGAGTTGAAACAAGAATGTAAGAGGATAACATCAAAGATGAGTCAGCATTTGTGTAATTCTCCACCGCCCTATTTTTGGTTCTTGTATTGGAGTTATTGCACTTTTTAAAGTAGAAAATGATTTCAAAACTCACTTTTTCCTTTTCTTTTCCACCATGATATTTGGTATTCATATTAGCCCGCTAAAATCTTTATTCGCATCGAGAAGTACACATTAAAAAATATACCTCTTCCTTACAAAATCGATTCTATATTCAAAACTCGAATACAAATTTTTTTTTTCCTGAAGTGTACTAATCTATAGATAAATAGTTAATCCATGAACTTAAAAAATAAATAACAGATGTGTTATTATCGGACTAATGTGAAAATTGAATTGTCATAAAAATGATTTTGAGATAATTATCATGGTGAATAATAGTCACACTATAAAATGGCATTAAAATTAAAATTTATACTCGTGAAAAAATATGAAAGAAACCTCGATGCATGAAATAAATGAAAAGGACAAGTACTTTCGTGAATTGAATGAAATGGTTAGAATTTTGGTGAAAAGAAAAGGAAAAGTATAATTTAGCTCCCATTTCTTTCAAAATCAAACAAGTTGATTACTTTATCATTATCTACTTGTTAATATGCTCGACGGTGGCTTGAGTTTTTAGCTTAATTTTTCTTTTCTCTTTTGCTCTGATGGTAAGCAACCCCCACTTCCAACCAAGAGGTTGTGAGTTCGAGTCTCCCCAAGAGCAAGGTGGGAAGTTCTTGGAGGGAAGGATGCCGGGGGTCTATTTGGAAACAGCCTCTCTACCCCAGGGTAGGGGTAAGGTCTGCGTACACACTACCCTCCCCAGACCTCACTAAGTGGGATTATACTGGGTTGTTGTTGTTGTTGTTGTTGTTTTTGTATTTCGCAAACAGTGCAGCTTGGGTTATCCTTTTTAATCATAACCGTAGGACACTCGAATTTTGCTGACTGGAATAATGAATTTGAATTTGCGCGTGAGATCCAGTAATTGGGAAAGCGCTCTCTATAAAAAAAATAATATAATCGAAAGCTTAAATCTAACATCTTTAATTAAGGTTGTAGGATCTTATCCATCCTACAACCTCACTGTTTTGCATTTTCAACCCATGCTCTTGAATTGTTGTCTGAAATTTGAACCCATATATATTAAATAATGTAAACCTAAAAGCATATGGTGTTGGATCATCTGCTAAAAACTTTAGGTCATCAGACACAATATTTGAAATGTCCGAATTAACAATCTGAACAACAATGTAAAATGTCTTAGTCAAAAATTTTAAGTTATAAAATTCTAATACATTTGTAACAAACCTTTCAAAGAAACCAATCAATGAAGTCTTTATTAACTAATTGTCCATCCACATTAAGGTTGCTCGTAGTTTAAATATTTCATTCTTTGAAGAGTCTAATATCTACACTCCATCGAACCACAATTCTCTCAACTCTTAGATAAGGGATTGTAAGTATACCTTTATGTCATTACTTGGATTTGTTTTCCCGGAATGATCATTGAAAGAATGAATGAGGTTTGTTACATGCATTCCCAAGGAGGACAACTGTATGGAATAAGAACAACTGGCCAAATACTATAATTTGTTGCCATTGCTCCAAAAGGATTGAAACCGTCACTAGCTAGGCCTAGTCGTACAATCGAAGATCTGTAGCAAATTCAGGATAAAGCAAGTCAAATGTTTTCCAAGCCTGAAAATCCCTTGAATTCCTTATTAATCCATCTTGGTTACCCTCTGAAGAATGCCATCTCATAGACTTAATAATTTTAGAGCACATTAACAATTTTTGTAAAAATCTTTGGGGGATGCTTCTTTTTATTATCCTTCCACCTAGATGTCTTGCATCTTTTGCATTTTTGTAAGCCTTTATCTTCCCCAAAATATAACATACAATCATTTGGGCAAGTATGTATCTTGATATAATTAAGGCCAAGTTTGTTGATGTTTTTTTTGGCCTCGTACAAAGAAACAAGAATCTTGGCATCTTTTAACATTTCTAATATCATACCCATAGTTTTGTCAGTCATTCGACACAAACACTTTATATGATACAATTTGACTAGAAAGGATAATTTGAAATATTTCGTGCACCATTCATATAAAGATAAATTGACACCTTCTACCGGTTCATAGAACTTTGCATATTCTTCACTAAATCGATCAATGTGCCCTTCATTAAATGTTTATTCTCAATTCATAGGCTCACAAAGAATACCAAGCTCATTGACATTGTTCATAGTGAAACAAATACATCATTAATCATGGCTTCCATTGAATCTTGGGGATGCAAATTTTCTTCTATGACATTGTCACGACCCAAAACCAATCGTTGTGATGGTGCCTATCGTGGAACTAGGCCAGCCTTAACTCAACAAACCCAACACAACAACAATAATTTTGAAAATATTATCGGAAGCATTTAACATTTAAAGAAAACTATTTGAAACATAGGAAATCTCAAAGTGATACAATCTAGCCGAAAATCAAGGTGTCGTTGAGTACATGAGCGTCTATCCGGAGTACAAACCACTACAAGGTCTAAAGAAAACAACTGAAAATACATCCAATGATAAAGAAGGAGAGTCAACGCCCGCGAACGTAGTGCAGCTACCTTGAGAGAATCCAAACTCTGGGATCCTCAATCAGCAACCGCCGCCGTGAATAGTGTGAGCACGTGATTTTTGCCTCACATGAATTACTCCCACAAAATCGAAACAAAAATATTTGTTTTATTGTGTGTAATTTTTATGAATTTTTCGTGATATTTTCAGTAATTGTTTGCATTTGTGTGTGTATATTTGTTGGTTAAATTAATAAAAAATATAAAAATATGTTGCAATTGTATTTTAAAATTTAATAGATATTTTTGAGTTAATCAATAATTATTTGTTTTACAAAAAAGAATTAAAATCATACAAATAATGTAATTTGCATTTTTCAGTGTTTAAATGTCAAAGTTGTGTGATTTGATATTTAATTACTTGTGATAATTATTATTTAAAGTTAATTATATTTTTTAAATTTATTAGGGTTTATAATTTAATTTAAGAGTATTAGTATTAATTTTGAAAAAAAAATAATTAGAAAAAAAGGGGAAAATGATGAAGAGGAAATTAGAATTGGGCGAAACCTACCCCAAGCCCAAAAAACCCAGCCAAAAATTCGCCCAGTCCAGGCCCAAAACCAGCCCCAAATCTGGTCCATCACCAGCTTGACCAAAACGACGTCGTTTCGATTCCAATTAATCTCAACCGTTGAATCATTTTGATTGAATGACTCAAAACGTTCCTTACCACCTGACCCGTTTTCCCCGGAATGACCCAATCTCCTACTAAAAACCAAACGACCCCGTTTTACCCCCTGATCTAATTTGGATCGTCGATTTCTATGGATCCAACGGACCACATTAATCACCCTAATTCTAATATACTCAAATACCTACCCCTCCCCAGACCAGACCCCCCTACCTTCTCGTCTCTCACAAGACCCCAGAGACGCCTAACCTAACAATCGCCCATGGTGGCGGGCAACCACCAATCAGCCCCAAAGTTACACCAAACCTTCCTCTCCACATCTCTATTCCAGACCTCCGCTCAATTTCCTTCAAAACACCCTAGAACCTTTCGAATATTCGACTGAAAATTCAAAACCCTAGCGCCGCCACAATTTTCCGGTAGCAGCGCCACCTACAAATAACCCTAAACTAACACCCCGGAACCCCCAAATCCTGCTCATTCCAAATACCCGCTCAGTTTCTTTCAAATTCGCCTAGAACTTTTCGAATATCAAATCTAATTCGTAGCAGTGCCCGAAAGTGTCGAATTGCCAGATTGTTTTTGGTTTAATCAAGTTTGTTTCAACACAAAATAATGACTTGCATTTGTT
Organism: Nicotiana glauca; assembly: GCA_026770625.1. Classification (NCBI taxonomy): domain Eukaryota; kingdom Viridiplantae; phylum Streptophyta; class Magnoliopsida; order Solanales; family Solanaceae; genus Nicotiana; species Nicotiana glauca. The sequence goes on along the minus strand of MU718748.1, from coordinate 79,713 downwards.
CTCCACCAAGAACAAACGTTTGGCATTATGTTGGTTTGAATCAGAGTACAAATTTGAGTTCGAGCCTGGCCGGTAAGTTTTCTGAGTTTATATTCTTTATTAGTAATCTTCTGTTGTTCACCTTTCCTCATTTCTTTTCTTTTCGATTTTAATGGAAATTCGACCAATCAGTAGATTTAAAATAGTTCTCGCCCATAGTTTTATCAATTGTGAAATTTTTTTTTGTTTTTTGATTCCTTAATCGTATTATCAATTACATCTTCATCAATCCCTTAGCAGGTTTAACTAGCATTAACCCGACAATTTGGTTAATTTCTTGTTTAGTTGTGTATAATAATCAGTGGATTAATAAAAAATTATTCAAGTGTTTACCTAATTTAGAGGTTTCTATAATGGTGGGGATGTAATTGCAATAGCTGGTTATTTTAAAAGCAATAAGGTTAAGTGGATAATTTTTAAATTGAAAAGATAAGTTGTAGTGGAAAATAAAATAATTCAATGCCCACTGAAGAGGATTGAAAACTAGAATAAATAGGACACATTGGGGATAAGAGAAAGAGGATAATCTGATAGGGAGGAGATTGAAAAACAATCTAAAAATTAAGATAGCAGAAGAAATATTCTGAAAAATCAAATAAATAATCTAAAAAAAATAGAGAGAGCTTAAGAGAGTCTAGAGTTTAAGAGTCATAGAATACAGAAGAACCGAGTAGATAGAATCTGAGGGAAAGACACACACAAAAGAGAACACACAAGAGATACACTGAGAGGGGGAACTGAAAAAAGAAAAGTCTTAAATAGCATGTAGTTTCTTGCATTTCGTAGTTGAAAGTTACTCAAATTCTGCTTGGATTTTGTATTCTTGGTTATTTAAAGTTTCTAAAAGCTTCAAAGGTCTTGCATCTGGTTTAAAATAGTCCCAATTCCATTGTTTCTAAAAATCTGGTTTTGAGCTGTTGTTACTGCTGATACTTTGGTGATTTCTACTGCTACTGACTCACTTTGACTCTCCAGTTTGATCTTCTTGTTTTACTTCTATACTCAGGTACAAATTCTGAATCTCTTATGATGTAGACTTCAATTTGAAGAAGGGGATAAAAGGCAATGTTGAAATTTTGGGCAGTAGTTTCACTTGTGTCATAAGCTCTACTTCTTTTGATGATGTTTCTGATTTAGTCATTTTGAATCGAGTCGTATTAAAATCGAGCATGCTTAGTCAGGTTTTTTTATGAAGTTCGAATAAGGTTTGAATCATATAGCCTATCCTGTTGAGTGGTTGTTGTCTATTCAGAAAAGTCCTTTAATTACCTTTCAAGAGTGTTAATAGACTCGCTTCATATTGTGGTTTGATTAGTTGAGTATTCATGTTGTATTTAAATCATGGACTATTGGAACATTGTATTAAGAGCTGTAAAACAATTAAAGTTTCAGATTCAAAGTTTGAGGTTCATTTTGAATTAGTGTTTTTGTACAATTTTGATGTTTCGTGCTATTTTCTTTTAGTAGTGTGTCTCAGCTTATATCAGTATTGTTAATGAATGGATTTGTGAGCTAGTATAACTTTACTTTTGAGTTTAGTAATTAGTTGCAAAATGTTGGTTTCTTGTTTAACTTTATCTGGACATATGTATTTGGAATCGTTATTCCAATTATTGAGTTCATTTGGTCCCATGGTTCTATGCTAAGGTTTTATTTGTGTATGAGTAGTAGTATGAGGTTTGTGTACAGGGTACTGAAAAATGATAGCTTATACTTAGCGAATTGTCCAAACTGACTATAATTTAGTCCACAAAATATCAGTATATGCGAAAAAGGGATCACATGCTTTAGCTCTTTATGGAATGAATGGTTTAGAATAAATTGTGGGGGGCTGTAGTGTAGGGTCTCGAATTCATGAACATCACAATAGAATGTAGGTATTTTTGCACTTTTTTTATGCAAACAGAAACTGTCCTGATTGTGACCAAGGAACGAATCTACATTTTCTCATATTTGTTGTTAAGCTAGTTTCATTTGTGTTTCATTTGATTCGAAGAATGCACATTTTAAGTGGTCAGTTAATTTGATTTCGTTAGTATAGGATATTGCTGACAGCTACAAGTTCATCGTGGCCATGGTACTATTCCCGTGGCGTGGTTGTAATATTTAATTAATTTTAATATGAATATTTGTATTTCTTTAATTGAACGCATTTCTTTTGAAAGAAATTGAGGAGTGCCATCCAATCACATAGTTCATGGCCCTCAAAACTTATTTTTGAACTTCCTTTGAAAATTAGAATCGAGGTGTTCCGTGCTAAACAAAAATGAAAATTGCATGGCCCTCGCTTTATTTAATCTCGAATTGATCCTTAGAACTCGAGGCATGCCATTTAGAAAATTTTCAGGGCCCTCGCAAAGTCGAAACGCGTAGATGCTTTAGGCGCGTGTTTAATAAATTTACCTTCTTAAACTCGGGTGCACATTTATGTGACCAAAATCCAAATCCCAACGAAGTTAAAAAAATACCAAAAATCACGGGTGCATTTATGTAACGTGGTTCGAGGTGTGTTTTAACGACGTTGCAATCTTCTTTAAAATAGTCAAATAAAAGCGGTCAAAAGTTAAAAAGATGCACATGGGTTCATAATTGTTTAAAATCAGATAATTAAGCCGAATGTAACAGTTGAGCGACCGTGCCAGAACCACGGAACTCGGGAATGCCTAAAACCTTCTCCCGGGTTAACAGAATTCCTTATTCAGATTTCTAGTTCGCGGACTGTTAAACATAGTCATTTTTCCTCGATTCGGGTTTTTACCGGTGACTTGGGACACCATAAATCTCCCAAGTGGCGACTCTGAAATTTTAATAATAATCTCGTTTCGATTGTCCTTTAATTGGAAAAACTCCCTTTACTTTATACCCTTCCGGGGGTGTAGTGTGAAAAAGGAGGTGTGACAGCTCTGGCGACTCTGCTGGGGATTAGAACCCAGAACTTCGGTTCAGGGTTCGAGGATTTGAGATTGGAATATTTGTTGTATTTGGCTTATATATTATCTGATTTTATTACATGTTTGGATTTAATGTGCCAAATATTGCTTTTACCGCTTTGATATTATTTGAAATGTATATATTGCTACGAAACCCCTCTCTTCTCTCGCCTGAGGAGCGCACACTGGTCGTGAATTCTTTCTGTTAGTGTCATATCCCAAATAGGACGAGGTTCGGACAAGTTGCAAAGCCGGATGATCTTTTGGTTACCGGTACGCAGCCCC